>PVKH010031755.1:0-12276 GCA_004027955.1 Chaetophractus vellerosus
CTGAAAACTATGAGACTCTCTGCGTTGCATCTCTCCACAAGGCCAGCTGTAGCCTATCCGGCGATCGGCTCACTCCAACATCAGAACTGCTTCTCAAATCTCCTTCTCCAAATCTCCTCTCTGCTTCTCTCCAATCTCTGCTTCTACTTGAGACCACCCCCACTGAGGGGTGGGGCTTAACGTCTCACTGACGTGGAAATTAATGCCCTACTCATAACTTAATCATGCCCAGATGAACAGATGAGCTTACAAACATAATCTAATTTATATTTTTGGAATTCATAATTAATTCAAACTCAAACCATTACACATACCATTCTTTTTCTCACAGGTTTGGAGGCCCCTGTTGACTGTCCTGCTGGTTGGGACATACACGTATAAACTCCAGCAATAAGTATAGGTTTAAATATAAGGGACAGATGATCTATGCACAGGGAAGTCATAATTGATTCTAACTATGTCACTCTCAGGAACACAAACTCCAAAGCAAGGAACCAAACTCTAGAGCTATCTGACATGACAATTGGACCTAGGTATCTCCAGAGCCCTTGGGAGCTCCAAAATTTGTGGTTGTATCCACTTTGGAAGTCTGAGGTTTTGCTGAGATATGCATAAGCATTACCTCTGGTATTACCTCCCAACTCACTTTGTAGTCTTTTAGCCATAAAAACTCATTTGTCTTCACATTTTCCCCCTTTTATTTGAGGTCTTTTTCTAGGGTCATTGCTAGTTCGTGTTTTGTAGGAATCCCTCAGTGCCAGGGAGGTTCATCCACAGGAGTCATGTCCCATGCTGGGGGGAAGGTAATTCATTCATATGCTGAGCTTGACTTAGACAGAGGCCACATTAGAGGAACAAGGAGGCTCTCAGGAGGCAGCCCTTAGGCGCCCCATAACAATAAGCTAAGTTTCAATATCAAGAGAAAAGGCTCATAAGCTTAGTCATGAATATCAAGGGCCCATCAGTGGATCACCCTCCATCTCCATCCACTGCCACTGCACTTGGGGGACTGTTTCTGCTCTCTTTGAGAATGTAGCAGAGCTCTCCAGGATGGGAATTCAGTATTCTCTTGGTTATTGTGTGTGTCTCCACCCTCTGTGACAATGCCCATGAACATCTGAACATTTTTACATACCTAATATGTATCCTCAGGTGAATTCCATCACATGCATCTCTGATCACTGACACCCCACACCCACCAATCCTCCCCAAACCCAATTGTAACCTTTCTCTGACCCAAAGCTTCCTCAATAATGAAGCAATTACAATAGCCAAATACAATTATTAGGAAAATGAAACAATAATGATAAGTTTAAATATAAGAAATAAAATACATGAAAATTTAAAAACAATCTAAAAACAAAAGAAAACTATAAGATTGAGATATTAAAAAATTGAAAAATATTTAAAAATTTTTTTGACATTTTACCTATCATCACTCCATTATCTGGTGTCCAGTCTGTACCATGGCACTTTCCCCCTCTCATTCCCCAGTGTCTCACTATTTTTCATTTTGTTTTCAAAGAAGACACACACAGAATACAGAATACAACATCCTCCCCCTTTGCTCTCCCCCATATTAATACCCTCTCATGTGTGTATGGTATCTTTGTTATAACTGATATACAAACAGTGAAACATAGCTACTTAACATGGCCAATGGTTTACCTTATAGTTTACATTTTAAATGTACACTTTTATAAATTTTTAGGATATTTACCATGTCCTGTATCCATCATTGTAAGATCATGTGGAACATTTCACTGCCCAGAAAATGCCCCCTCTTTCATCAATTCTATTCCTCCCTCCTCCTCCCTTCATGGCCCATGATGATCCCCTTGCTTCACTTCTTAGATGACAAGATTCATAGTTACATGCAACAAGACTGAGATCTTGATACATTGGATTGACTTCCTCTCTTGAGAGATTCCTGCCTATTTGTGAACAAATCATTCTCCTGAGGATAGGAGTCCAACTCCTTCCTGCTCATCATGTGGGCCTCCACCCACTGATACAACACATTATGACAGAATGACACTTACACACTCCCTAGAAGCCTACTCTAGGTGCACCCTCTCATGAATGACCCACCATCCAACACCCTACACCAGTAACCCTTCCTTTTCATATTGCCACCAGAGCATAACCAAATTTTTACTTTCAACCACATACACACAAATCCTCAGTGTTCACCTGATTCCCCTCCCAACACTCCCCCCTGTACCCTGGACCTTCCAACACACCCTTCCTAATCTACCCACTTGTCAACCCTGCACCACCCAACCCAATAATATCACAACCGTCCTGTCATATCCCTTCAGTATGTGACTACAGACATTCACCTTACTGTGCATTACATCCATATGAGTATTGGCTCAAAACATTCATCTCCCATTCTATTTCTTGTAAACTTATCTTCCAGACAATAGATCTCTGAGACTGTCTAATTTGCTTAATTCATATCAGTGACATTATGTACTGTTCATCATTCATGCCTGGCTTGCTTCACTCAACATAAAGTCCTCAAGATTCATCCATATTATCCCATGTTTTAGCACTTTATTCCTTCTTATAGCCTTGTAATGTTCCATTGTATGTATGTACCACACTTTCATTATACATTCTTCTGTTGATGGACACCTGGGTTGATTATAAATTTTGCAGGAGTGAATAATACTACTATAAATATTGGTGTGCATATATCTGTTTGTGTCTTTGCTTTCAATTCTTTTGGGTATATACCCAGCTGTGGGATTGCTAAATCATATGGAAGTTCTATAGATTTTTATCAACAGCCAAACTTTCCTCCACAATGGCAGGATCATTGTACATTCCCACTGCAGCAGTGGATGAGGGTTCCCATTCATTCACATCCTCTTCGACACTTATAATCCAATGTTTTTTTTTTTTAGTAGCCACCATACTAATGGGTATAAAATGGTATCTCATTTTAGTTTTGATTTGCATTTCCCTAATAGCTAGTGATATTGAGCATCTTTTCATATGCTTTTTATCCATTTGTTTTCCTTCCTTGGAGAAGTGTCCTTTCAGGTCTCTTGCCCATTTATTAAATGGGTTGTTTGTCTTTTTATTTTAATCATTTAGGATTTATCTATATATGCAGGATATTAGGTCCTGTCAGATATATGGTTGCCAAATATTTTCTCCCACTGCATAAGCTGCCATTTTTACCTTCTTGTAATGTCCTTTGAGGTTCAAAAGTTTTTAAATTTGTGGAGATCCCATTTACTTATTTTTTCTTTTGCTGCTCCTGCTTTGGGTGTGAGGTTCATGAAACAATTTCCTATTACAAGATCCAGTAGATGCTTTCCTACATTATCTTAAAAGGTCTTTAAGGTCTTGGTTCTTATATTTAGATATTTGATCCATATTGAGTTGATATCTATATTAGGTGTGAGATGGTGTTCCTCTTTCATTCTTTTGGATATGGATATCCAGTTCTCCAAGCACCATTAGTTTAAGAGGCAATTCTCTCTTAGTTGAGTGGGTGTGGTGGTCTTGTCAAGTATCAGATTACTGTATATGTGAGGATCTATATCAAAACTCTTGATTAGGTTCATTGTTTGGGGTGTCTATCCTTGTGCCAATACCGTGCAGTTTTGACCACTGTAGCTTTGTAATATATTTTAAAATCAGGTAATATGATACTTCCAATTTCATTTTTCTTATTCAATATGTCCATGTTGATTTGAGGCTGCTTACCTTTCCAAATAAACTTGTAGTTAGTTTTACCAATTCATTAAAAAATGCTGTATTGATATTTATTGGGATTGCATTAAATCTGTAGATCAGTTTGGTAGGATAGACATCTGTTCTAGTCAGGGTTCTCTCGGGAAAGAGAATCAAAACGAGATCTCTGTTAAAAATATAAGATTTTATAAGAGTCTCTCACGTGACCATGGGGATACACAAGTCCAGGTTCGCCGGCAGGCTACAAGCCAGGGGCTCCAATGAAAGACTGATGAAGCGTCCTCGATGAGTTTGCTCCGATGAAAGACTGATGAAGGGTCCTCGATGAGTTCCTGGGAGAAGTACACTGTCAAACGATCAGCTGGGAAATTCTCTCCGAATGTTGAAATCAGTTCCCTTTTATAAGCAGTCAACTGAATGGATAACAGCGTCATCCATTCTTGATCCAATCTTGCTGATTGATGCAGATGCAATCAGCCATCCATGCAGTAAACTCAATTAGCCCCAGGCTTGCTGGACCCAACAGCTGGGCACAATTACCTGGCCGAGTTGAAACATTAGCCTAACCATCAAAACATCTTATTGATGTTTAGTCTTTCTATCAATAAACAGGGAATATTCTTCCATTTATTTAAGTCTTCTTTGATTTCCTTTAACAGTGTTGTGTAGTTTTCTGTACATAAGACCTTCACATCTTTAGTTAAATTTATTGCTATGTATTTGATTCTTTTAGTTATTATTTTTTTATTTCCTCCTCAGATTGCCTGTTATTGGGTACAGAAATGCTATTGATTTTTGAGCATTGATCGTATTGCCTGCATCTTTACTGAGCTCATTTATAAGTACTAGAAACTTTGTTGTAGATTTCTCAGGGCTTTCTAGGTATAGGAACATGTCAACACAGATAAGGAAATTTTTCCTTCTTCCTTTCCAATTTGGATGATTTTATATCTTTTTCTTGCATCAGTGCTCAAGGAAGTACTTCTAACACAATATTAAATAGGAGCAATGATAGTGGGCATTGTTGCTTTGTTCCCAAACTTAGAGGGAAAGTTTTAGGATTTCAGCATTGAAGATGATGTTAGTGGCATTTTTTAAAACATATATACCCTTTATAATGTTCAGAAAGTTTCATTCTTTTCATATCTTTTGCAATGTTTCATCAGTAAAGCATGCTGTATTTTGTTGAATGCTTTTTTTGCATGTATAAAGATAATCATGTGATTTTTTTCGTTAAATCTGTTTATGAGGTGCGTTACATTGATTGATTTTTTTATGTTGATCTATCCTTGCGTACCCAGAATGAAATGCACATAGCCATGGTGTGTAATTCATTTGCTATGTTGTTGTATATGATTAGCAGGTTTTTTGTTGAAGATTTTACCTTCTGGATTCATTAGAGGGATTGGTCTGAAATTTTCCTTTCTTGTGGCATTTATGTTTGACTTAGGTATTAGGGTTATGTTGGCATCATAGAATGAGTTAGGCAATGTCCCTTCCAATTCTATTTTTGGAAGAACTTAAGCAGGAATTGGCTTTTTTCTGTTCAGAATGTTTGGTAGAATTCACCTATGAAGCCATCTGTTCCTGGGCTCTTCTTAGTGGGGATGTTTTTGATGACTGAGTCTATCTCTTTACTTTTAATTGGACTGTTGAGTTTATAAATTTCTTCTTTCATCAATGCAGCCTGCTTGTGAGGGTCTAGGAATTTGTCCAATTCCTCTAAATTATCATTCTTATTGTCATAAAATTTTTCAAAGTATCCTTTTATGATACTCTTTATTTCCATGGCATCAGCGGTGACATCTCCTTCCTCATTTCTTAATTTGTGTACTTGCATATTCTCTATCTTTTTTTTTGGTTTGGCTAATGTTTTGTTAATTTTATTGATCTTCAGAAGAACCAGCTTCTCATTTTGTTTAATTTTTCTAGTGCTTTCCTATTTTCTCTTTCATTTAGTTCTGCTTTAATATTTGTTATTTCCTTCTTTCTACTTCCTTTGGGGTTAGTTTTGTTGTTTTTCTAATTCCTCCAGGTGTGCAGTTAGGTCTTTGATTTACTTCTCTCTTGAGTTTTGGTATATGAATTGAGGGCTATGAATTTTCCTCTCAGTACAGATTTTGCTGCACCCCATGTTTTGATATATTGTGTTGTCATTTTCATTCATTTTAAGGTAGTTACTGATTTCTTTTGATATTTCCTCCTTGACCCAATGTTTGTCCAAGAGTGTGTTATTTAAGTTCCTTATATTTGTTTGTAATCTGGTTCTCTGGCCCTTACTGATTTCCAATTTCATTATATTATGGTCAGAGAAATTACTATGTGTAATCTCAATCTTTTTAAATTCATTTAGGTTTTTTCTGTGGCCTAGGATGTGGTCTCTCTTGGAATGTGTAACATGTGTCCTCAAGAAGAATGTATATCCAGCCATATTTGAGTGTAGTGCTCTATATATGTCTATTAGGTTCAGATCCTCTAATGTGTTAATGAAAGTGTTTGTTTATTTATTGATTCTTTGTCAAGATGTTTTGTCTAATGGTTCTAATGGTGTAATAAAGTACCCCAGTATAATTGTAGAGGCATCTCTTTCTCCACTTCATTTTTCCAGTGTTTTCCTCATGTGTTTAGGGGTGCACCTGTTAGGTGCATAAATGTTTATGACTCTTCTTTCTTGAAAGATTACCCCATTCTTTGTCTCTTACACTGGTTTTGCTTTTAAAGACTATTTTGTCTGATATTAATATAGCTACTCCCATGATTTTTTATTATTATTTGCTTGTAAGATTGTTTTCCAGCCATTCACTTTCAGCCTCCTTGAATCCCTGTGTCTAAGGTGGGTTTCTCGTAGGCAACATATAGATGAATCATATTTCTTCATCCATTCAGCCAATCTGTGTCTCTTGATTGGTGAGTTTAATCCCTTAACATTCAGTATTAATACTTTCAAGAAATTACTTACATTATCCATATTTTCTTTGGGTTTATGCATCATATGTTGTTTTTATTTCTCTTTTTGTCTTTTTACTTGCTTTTACACTCTTCTCCAGCTCTCTCTCACCTGTATTTCCCTTTCAACATGCAGAACTCACTTTAGTATTTCTTGAGGGGCAGGATTCTTAATGGCATATCTCTTAATTTCTGTTTATCTGTGATTATTTTGAACTCTCCCTCATTTTTGGATGCGAGCTTTGCTAGATAGAGAATTCTTGGTTGGGAGTTTTTTCTTTATGTACCTTAACTATGTCATACCACTACCTTCTTGCCTCCATGGTTTCAGATGAGAAATCAGCACTTAATCTTATTGAGCTTCCCTTGTATTGATGGTTCTCTTTTTTCTTGCTGCATTCAGCATTTTCTCTTTGAGCGTTCAAAAGTTTGACAAGTATATATCTTGGAGTAGGCCTGTTCGGATTTATACTGTTTTGGGTGTCCTGTGCTTCCTGGATTTGTACATCCATCTCCCTCAAAAGAATTGGGAAGTTTTCAGCCATTATTTCCTTCAGCACTCCTCCTGTCCCCTTTCAATTCTCTTCTCCCCCTTGTATGCCTGTAATACATATGTTTGTGCATTTTGTCTCATCATTCAAATCTCTAAGTCCTTGCTTGTTTTTTTCTATCTTTTTTTCCCATCTTTTCTGCTGTTTGATTTTAGATGTACTATCTTCCACATCACTAATTCTTTCCTCTGCCTGTTAAAATATACTGTTATGTACTTCCAGTGTGTTTCTGATATCTTGGATTGTACCATTCATCACCATCATATCTGTTATCTTTTTACTTATGTTTACAATTTCTTCAGTATGTTCCCCCAGTGTTTTCTTATTATCTTTAATCTCTTCCTCCACTTCATTAGGTTTGTCCATTATATTTGTTTGAATAGTTGTTCAATGTTCTGCACCTCTTCACGGTATTTAGATTGTTCATTGGTCTGCCCCTGTCTTCCTGTTTCTTAGTGTGGTTTGTAATTTTTTGTTGGTCTCTGGTCATCTTTTTATCTTAACGGGTTTATTCATTTGATTAGCTACTCTCTTTGTCCTATGGTTTTGTTTAATTTTCATTTTGTGTGTATGTTAAGTTTTCTCACTGATACTTTGTTCTCCTTATTCTATTTTGTTGTTGTTGTGTATGTTTTGATTACTTGTTTGGCTTCTTCATGTCTCTGACCCTCACTCTTCTGGGATTTGGTAAGCAGTGGCCTGGTTTGCTGTGACCCAAGGAAGGTCCCCACAGGAGTGTCTGGTTTGTTATTGTTGTTGCTTTAGTGAGAGCTAAGATTTATATGTCTAACCCATTGGCTATGTTCCCACAATCCCTTTCAGTGTCTTAAATCTTAAATCACTCCCGTTTCCACTCCTTGATTTCTGGACCCATGGATACCATCTATGGGAGAAGCAACACCATTGTGTGGATGCAGACTTAGAGCAAACACAGACTCTTAGAAAACATTGCCCCAACCCTGAAAGGTATTTCCACCTAGTTGGCAATGTAATTGAGTCTTCAAAAGGCCACTCAACTGTTCTATCAATCCAGTTACTTCAGGATGATGGGGAACATGGTAGGTTCAGTGAATTTCATGAGCATTTGTCTATTCCCACACATGATTTGATGTAAAGTGAGTTCCTTGATCAGAAACAATGTTGTGTGGAATGCCATGTTGGTGGATAAGATATTTTATAAGTCACAGATGGTAGTTTTGGGAGGAGCATTGCATGCAGGTAAAGCAAACACATATCCAGAGAATGTGTTTATTCCAATTAGAAAAAAAATCACTATGTATTGATGGATGTGGTCCTTTGCAATCAACCTGCCACTAGGTAGCAGGGTGATCACCTTGGTGAATGGTGCAATATCTTAGGCTGAGTGTTGTCCTCTGTTGCTGGCTGGCATGACTTTGATTATTGCACATGGCTGTGGCTCCATACTTAATCCAGGAAGGGAAGAAAATTCACAGAAGTTCCATCAATTCCTGGGGCAACTCAGACAGCTTCAGCCTCCATGGATTATAGTATCAACTGCATCCTCATCTCTTACACCACAGTCTTCAAGGGATAAAGGGCACGGAACAGATGAGAGTTGAATAAATTCAGATTGGCTAAACATGAGCCACTATAACATTCCAAATTTGGCTGAAACATGTATCAAAGAGGGACAGAGGGACTGTAGCACAAAGTCAATCAAAAGGAAAGCCATAGACTAAGAAAAGAAACTGTGCTCAGAATAAATGCATTTAGCAAATCAGATACCAAGACACCAAGAAAAGATTATAATCCTCAGCAATAAACTGGAAGATATGGCCTAATGAATGGAAAAAGCTAAACCTTAAAGTAACATAAAGGAGTTATAACAGTTAATAATAGATATTCAAACAAATATCCTTAGTAAATTCAATGATATGCTTAAAGAGATAAATTAGATTAAGAAGACACTAGGTGGGTAAGAAGAAGAATTTTTAAGCATGTATAGAAACATAGCAGGAGTAATGGGAATGAGAGGCACTGAAAATGAAATTTAATGTATTCTGGAAGCATATAAGAGCAGATTTGAAGAAACAGAGGGATGGGTCAGTGAACTTGAAGACAGGACCTCCAAAAGTGAATATACAAAAGAATAGATAAAGAAAAGAATGGAAAATATTTGAACAGAGCTGCAAGGAACTGAGACATGCAGACATATATATCATGAGACAGCAAGACACATGCAAACATATATATCATGGGTGACCCAATAGGAGAACAGAAAAGAAAGAGGTAGATGGAGTTTTTGAGGAAATAATGGTGTAAAATGTCTCAATCATTTTGAAGGACATAGATATTGTTTCCAAGAAGCACAATGTCCTCCCCATGAATAAATCTGAATAGATCTTCATGGAGAGGCATATTATTCATAATGTCTAATTCCAAAGATGAAGAGTGAATCCAGAAAACAGCAAGATAAATGAAATTCATCACATACAAAGGATGCCTAATAAGTTTAAATTCTGATTTCTTATGAGAAACTATGGAAGAAATAATGCAGTGGTATGATATATTTCAGTTACTGAAAGAGAAAAACTGACAGCCAAGAATCTTATATATGGTAATATTGGCCTTCAAAAATGAGGGTTAATTTAGATTATTCACAGATAAACAGAAACTAAGAGAGTTTCTAAGCAAGAAACCAGCATTGTTGGGAACATTAAAGGGAGTGTTACAGCCTGAAAAGAAAACACAGGAGAGAGAGCCTTGGATGTGAGTCTAGAAATGAAGATTATATCAGTAAAAGTAAATCAACATGTCAAAAGAGTGGTGAAAATAAGATATAACAGATAAAACCCAAAAGTCAAAATGGGTGAAGTAAGAACTGTTTTTACAGTAATAACTTTGGATGTTAATGGATTAAACTCCAAAATCAAAAGACATATAATGCTGGAATGGATTTAAAAAATTAGCTATCTTCCCACTGTCTTCAAGACACTCACCTTAGACACAAAGATACAAGTAGAATGAAAGTGAATTGCTGGAATAAAATATTCCTCACATATAGCAATGAAAAGAAAAAAAACCTGGAGTAGATACACTTTTAGTGGGTGAAAAACACTTTAAAAGTAAATCTATTATTAGAGACAAGAAAGAACAGTATATATTAACAAAGTGGCAATTAATTAGAAAGAAATAACAATAGAATATATATAAATATGCAGGTAACCAATGCCCCAAAATACATGAGAAGACAGTGACAAAAAATTGAAGGAGGAATACACGTCTGAACAATAATTGTTGGAGATTTCACACAAATCTGATCATTGTAAAGAATATTTGTGCAGAGGATCTATAAAGAAAGTAATAGCTTACATACATGATAAAAGAAGAAAACCTAAAAGAAACATAAACAGAAAATGGACTTCAAAACAAAAGAATATACATTCTTCTCAGGTGCTTATGGATCCTAATCCAGGGCAGACCATATGTTTGCTCATGAAAGAGATCTCAGTAGATTTAAAAAGATAGAAATTATATAAAAAAAACAATTTCTCTGATCATAATGTAATAAACTGGAAATCACCAAGCAGAAAAAGGAAAAACCCACATATACATGAATATTAAACAACACACTCTTAAATAATCAGTGGCTCAAAGAAGAAATTGCAAGAGAAATCAATAAATAACTAGAGATGAATGAAAATGAGAACAAAAAATATCAGAATCTATGGGATGCAGCAGAGATAGATCTGAGATAGATATTTACAGCATTCAATGGTTTCATTAAAAAGAAAGGAAGAGCTAAAATCAATGGTGTAGTTCTTTAAGCTGGAGGTGCTTAAAGAACAGCACATATTATCAAAAGAAGCAGAAGGATTGAAATAAAAAAGATCAGAGTAGAAATAAAATTAAGAAAAAAATTATTAGAGAGAATTAACAAAAGTAAAAGCTCATTCTTTGAGAAGATTAACAAAATTGATAAACCCTTACCAAGACTGAAAAAATGGAGAAGCATATAAGTAAAACTAGAAATGAAAATGGAGACATTACTACTTACCCACAGAAATAAAAGTGATCATAAGAAGATACGATGAACAACTGTATGCCAAGAAACTAGGAAATACAGATGAATTTAAATAGACCCTGGTAATATACTAACAACTTACACTGAACCTAGAATTCAAGAGCACAACAAAACACTCACAATTAAAGATGTTGAAACAGTCACTAACCAAATCCCCAAAATGAAAAGCCCAGAACCAGATTGCTTGACACGGGAATTCTACCAAGCAATCAAAGAAGATTTAAAACCAAAAATACTCAAACTCTTCCAAAAAATTGAACAGGAAAGAATGCTACCAAATTCATTCTATGAAGTCATTATCACCCTAATACTAAAGCCAGATAAAGATATTACAAAAAGAGAAAATTAAAGACCCATTTCACTAATGAATATATATTCAAAAATCTTCAACAAAATGCTTGCCAATTGAATTCAACAATGTATTTAAAGATTTATTCATCATATTCAAGTGGATTTTATACCAGGAATCCAAGGGTAGTTCAACAGAAGAAAATAAATCAGCATAATAATCCATATTAATAAATCAAAAGAAAATCAGGTGTGTTCTAGTCAGGGTTCTCTCGGAAAACAGAATCAACACGAGATCTCTGTTAAAAATATAAGATTTTATAAGAGTCTCTCACGTGACCGTGGGGATACACAAGTCCAGGTTCCGCTGGCAGGCTGCAAGCCAGGGGCTCCGATGAAAGACTGATGAAGGGTCCTCGATGAGATTGTTCCGATGAAAGACTGATGAAGGGTCGTCGATGAGTTCCTGGGAGAAGTTCGCTATCAAACGACGAGCTGGAAAATTCTCTCCGAATGTTGAAATCTGTTCCCTTTTTTAAGCAGTCAACTGAAGGGATAACAGCGTCATCCATTCTTCATCCAATCTTGCTGATTGATGCAGATGCAATTAGCCCCAGGCTTGCTGGACCCAACAGCTGGGCACAATTACCTGGCCGAGTTGACACATTAGCCTAGCCATCACAGTCCACCCCTTGTCAACTCGGCAACCATACACATTACCCTAAACCATACTTA
>PVKH010031756.1:0-12287 GCA_004027955.1 Chaetophractus vellerosus
CCTCCTTGTTGATGGTTTCTAACACTTAATTTTCCTCCTTTATCTGTGCCATCACATCTGGTTTCTTTGTATGTTTTGTAATCTTTTGTTCAATCCTGGACATTTGATGTTTTTAATGTGATATTTGATGAAATATAGATTCTGAGGCACCTATTTCTTAATCTAGTGTTAGGAGAAGAGTTTTCCTTGAGTGCCAGGAGCTAAGGGAGGAAAAAAGAAAACACTTTTCTTGCCTGTGAAGATTGATATGTACAAGTGCTCCACTCCAAGGCTTATCCACACAATGATCTTAGAGAACAGCTCCTGGTCACAGTGTAGGGATCCATACCCTGTCTGTAACAGTGCCTTTCCTTGGGCACACACATGTTGTCCCGGGGATTCCCCATTGTTTCAGTCAGCCACAGCGGTGCCTTTTGAAATATACCAAAGATTGGTCAGTCTTTATAAAGGGTATTTATTTGGGGTAGAGCTTACAGTTACCAGGCCACAAAGCATAAAGTTCTTCTCTCACCAAAGGCCATATGTTGGAGCAAGATGGCTGCCGACATCTCCAGGGTTCAGGCTTCTGGGTTCCTCTGTTCCCAGGGCTGCATTTCTCTCTAGGCTTATCTTCTGTTTCCTCCACAAGTTCAACTGTAGACCATGAGGCTTTCTATGTTTTGCGTCTCTCCACAAGGCCAGCTGTAGACTATCGGGAAACAGCTCACTCCAACATCAGAACTGCTTCTCAAATCTGCTTCCCCAAATCTCTGTCTTGCTTTTTAAACTTGAGACCACACCCACAGAGGGAGGGGGCTCAATGCCCTACTCACTGCAGCCCAGTCAACACCCTAATCATAAACCAATCATGCCCAGATGAACAGATGAGTTTACAAGCAGAATCCAATTTATATTTTTGGAATTCATAATTACATAAAACTGCCAAACCATTACACCCATTTACACAGATATGAACGTCCACTAGGAAATGATTTCCTCACAGGCCTGGGCACTGCACTGTGTCCCACAGCCACCGACCCAGGCAGCCATGCAACTGCTTTCCCATAGTGGCCTGTAGAGCTCTCTGCTTTTCTTTCTCCATGCAGGGTTCATTCTGGGTGGTGAGTCCTGCATGTTACCCCCAGACATATTGGACCAGGATTATATGATACTAGCATGTGCATGAGGGTTATTCTGCTCCCTCCAGAATCGTGATCAAGGATCCACACTACAGTGTGGCTGGCACCCTGCTGAGCAGTGAGGGATGGGGGAGAGGCCAACAGGGTGCCCCACATCTTACTGCTTTTAGGTTGTCTTTTTCTTGATACCTTGATGGTCACATAGGCATATTCTTTTTTGTTATTTTGTTTTTTGTTGCAGGAATAATAAATTTTATTTTTAGAGATGTTTTTAGATTTACAGGAAAATTACACTGAAAGTATAAGGAATTCTCATATAACCCCCACTATACATAGTTTCCCCTATTATTACACTAGTGTGGTATATTCGTTACAATTGTTGAGCCTGTATTGAAGTAATGCTACACTAACCAAATTCTATAGCTTAAATTATGGTTTACATTTTGTGCTTTTACAGTTTTATAAGCTTTGACAAATATATGCTGTCATATGTCAGCCCTTGCAGTATCATGCAGGACACTGCCCTAAAAATGCCCTGTATTCTACCTATTCATCACTCCCTTCCCTTATTAAACCCTGGCCATCACTGTCTTTGTATCAATGTTACATGTTCTTCCATTAACACAATATAATAACTACAAGAACAATAAATCTACTTTGGTCCGTGGTTACACACCCCTTTAAGTTTGTTTACTCCTCAATCTTGATATTACAATCTTGATATTACAATCTAATATTTTCCATTTTAAACATATTCTGATATATATTTCAGTGCTGCTAATTGCATTCACAAAATTGTGATACCATCACCACCTTCCCTTACCAAAATATTTCCAAATAGGGACCTTGTATATTTTAAGCCTTTACTTCCTATTCCCTGGTAACCTGTAATCTAGATTCTGACTCTATGAGCTGGCTTATTCTAATTGTTTCAAAACAATAAAAGCATACACTATTTGTCCTTTTGTGTTTGGATTATTTCACTCAACATAATGTCTTCAAGGTTCATCCATGTTGCCATACATATCATGATGATATTTCTTTTTACAGCTGAATAATATTCCACTGCATATATGTACCACATTTATTTTATCCATTCATTGGTTAATTGCCACCTGGGTTGCTTCCATCTTTTGGTATTTGTGAAAAATGCCACTGTGTATATTGGTGTGCAAATATCTGTTAAGTTCTTTATATGTTAAGTGAGGCTGTGAGGATAATCATCTTGGAAATGTTCTTGGTTCGTACTGAATTCCAAAAACTATAACTATTTCCTTCTACCCTCAGAGCATTATTAGTCTATTTATCCCTCATTCCCTTAATTTTTCACATGGGTAAGTTTAGAGCTTTAACAGAGTGCTTCTTTTAAGTTTCACATAATTTAAAAAAAGGTACAAACTTACTTGCACTTGCATACACAAGAAATAACCCACAAACTAGGTGTATACATTGATCTGATAAACCTTGTGTACAGGAGATGGCTTACTCTTCCCAAATGCCTTGATTACAGAATGCACTCAGCTCATTTGGACCACTTAAGAAAGGGGCTATGTTTGAGAATTAAGAGGCCATGCAGTTTTAGATTTAATGGCCCTTGCAGGCAAGGAATCCAGGCATCAGCCCTGCAGAGGAAATCCTTCCACAAAGAGTCACACAACTTGTATTTCCATAAATTTCCTGACCAGAATGTTAGTCACACTAGAAGCACCCCTTTCCTATAATCCATGCTTCTTACTTCCTTCTATTGAGGAAGAAGTTCATCTGAACATATATATAAGGTATATAAATGTGTTCAAATGTTCACAGGACATTGTCACAGTGGGTGGAGATTCACACAATAACAGAGAGAATATTGAATTCCCATCCTCGAGAGCTCTGCCACATTCTCTAAAGGAGAAGCAACAGTCTCCCAGGTGCAGGGGCAATAACTGGCAAAGGAGGATGGTTCATTGATGGGCCCTTGGTATTGATGACTATGTGAGTCTTTGCTCTTCAAATTGGAACATAGGCTAGTGTTGTAGGGTGCCTAAGTCTTGCCCCCTGAGAGGTTTCTTGTTGCTCAAATGCAGCCTATCTCTAAACCAAACTCAGCATTACCTTATCCCCAGCATGGGGCATGACTTCTGGAGATTAGCCTCCCTGACACCGATGGATTATTACTAAGCACAAACTAGCAATAAAACTAGAAAAAGACCTCAAATAAAAGGGAGAAAAGGTAAAGACAAATGAATTTGTATGGCTAAGAGACTTCAAAGTGAGTTGGAAGTCCATCCCATAGGTAATGCTTATACACATCTCAGCAGGATCTTATATACTGCCAAAGTGGATACTACCCCAAATAGTGGGGTCTGGAGACACCCAGGTCCTATAGTCAGGGCAGATAGCTCCAGAGTATGGAGCCTTGCCCGTGGGGCCTACATTGTAGTATATGCTCCTGAGGGTGACAGAGTTGAGCTCAGTTATATCTTCCCTAAACATGGCTCATTTCTCCCCTCTATTTGGTGCTGGAGTTGGTAGGTATACGTCCAGAGACTTGAGTCTTTGGTTCTGTCCATGTGCCAGCTATGCCCTGAGCCTCAGCAGAGTTGCAACACCTACTCTCCAGTTCATTGGACTCAGGACAACTATCAAAGAAGTGAAAATGGGCAACAACCATACCAAAGAAATGAAAGAGTCTAGAACTGCCAGCAAGAGTCCAATCCATTGGGTATATGGGATCAAAAACCCCTCTCAAATAGAGGTGGAGTGGACATCATCATCCCATTATTCCAGGTATTTGAGTATTAACTATGGACTAGAGTGGACTTACTGGTATTGTACTATAGACTTATTGTGATCCAAGCAATGGAAGAAATTACAACATTGATGTGGATGCAGTGGCGACTGGAGTCCTGGGGGCAGGGAGAGGGAAAAACAGGTATAATACAGAGGCTTTTTTGGGACTTGGGAATCGTCGTGAATGACATTGCAACAACAGATATAGGCCATTATATATCTTCCCATAATCTGCCAAATTGTGTGGGAAAGAGTGTAAACTGCACTGTGAACTATGGTCCATGTTCAGTGGCAATGCCCCAGGATGCATTTATCAATTGCAATGAATGTGCCACATTAATGAAACATGTCACTTATGTGGGAGGGTGTAGGAGGTGTGGGGAGCAGGTCATAAGGGAATCCCTATGTTTTTTAGGTAATTCTTATATAATCTGAGTATCTTTAAAATTAAAAATATATATTAAAAAAAGGAAAGAAAGACACTGCATTGTAGCATCCAGACACAGGCTCCTTTTTTTTTAAATAGATATTTTATTGTTTTAAAAAGATACTCAGATTACATAAAAGTTAAACAAAAATATAAGGGATTCCCATATGCTCCACTCCCTACCCCTCCCTCATTTTCCCACATCAACAACATCCTTCATTAGTGTGGCACATTTGTTACAACTGATGAACACAATTTGAAGCACTGCCACTGATATGGGTTATTGTTTACATTATAGTTTACACTCTTTCCCTCACAATTTTGTAAGTTATGGGAAGATACATAATGGCTGGGATCTGTCATTGCAATGTCATTCAGGAAGACTCACAAGTTGCTCTGGTCCTTGGGATGTTCATTGTCCATCATCATCTCATTGTCAGTTGCCCTGGGTGAGTCCAGTGAACTGGAGAGTAAGTGATGAAACTCTGTTGAGATTTTTTTAAGCTCTGAAAATAATAAAGAGTAAGAATCTAAACCTGGTTTAATATTTTTAAGAATGTATTGGGGATGGAACCTGGGACCTTGTACATGGGAAGCCGGCTCTCAACCACTTAAGCTACATCTGCTCCTATAATTTTTAATAAAGTTTACTTAGGTCATAATTGGACATTCCATTTCAGGTGTGCTACACTGCAGAAGAAAACAGAACAAATCTGACCTGCTCAAATTTTCTAAAATAAGTTAGCAGATGAAAAACACCCCTGTCTCATTTTAAGCCTTGAATCATTTTAGGCTCCAGGAACTTTTATTAGAAATGCCAGGAATTATACTTTTTTGTGATTAAATGTTGTGAACCCAAATATAAGACTTTTCATTTAGGCATTTTTAAAAAACATTTTCCACTGTGATTTCAGCCTTGGGTCTTAATCTTTTTATTTTATTTTGATTTTAATTCAAAACTGAATGAGATTTAAAAATTGAGAAAAAGCACCAGATCTGAAGAAATAGATGGTAAAAAAGATGCATGTGCCATAGTTTAATTGAAGCATAATTTTTCATTTTTTTATGGCGTGGACTGCAGGTCCAGTAATATGATATGTTTGCCTTATAATTTCCTCTGTGAAATTTAGTATAGATGAACCTAAGGATGTTTAAACATATTTTGGGTGTATACAAAGATGTGGAGAGAAAATTAGGAACATTAAATCTCACAGTATATAGAATTTTGTAAAAAATAAAAATATATTTCATAAATATTTTATTAAATATGAAGGAAGAGGTGTAAACTCTAACCATCTAATGTCAAGCAGAAAAAGACAATTTAAAAATCAGTAAAACCTCAGACTCTGTGATTTTATTATAGCTCAACCTTGGCAACTTCCTTACTGTCTGAACTTGGCAAGGTAATTAACTTCTTCAAGCCTTACTTTCCTCATCTATAAAATTGTTATTTTAGTAGAACCTGCTTGATAGAATTGTTGTAAGGATTAAATGCATGATGTTTGACATTCAGTAACTTTAAAATCCACTAACTGCTTTTGCTGAAACTTAGTATAATACTCCTCATGAAAGCACAGAAAAATATACATATACATATAAAATATACATTTTTATTTATATATCACCTAACTTTCATGTCTTTGTTTTTGTGTTAGACTGAGGTCTATGTTATTCATTATCTGCTTTCTATCCCAAGCCATCTTCTGTTGGAGATTATAGAGAATACTTTCCAGACATGAAATGATGGGAACATATTTATGTTTACATGATAGAGGAATTCACAGCTGTCATGATCTCATGTAGTCTAGTCAAACCCATATTTTAATTATGAAGTTCCTTCATTTTTCTAAGATTGTAAAGATATCACTTTTTCATGTGAATGTTGGAGAAATACCAGTTGTGGGACTGATGGAAGAGTTGGTGAATTAGATTTGGTTAAATGTAACTTGTTAGGGTATTTGTATTCTTTAATGTCTATTCTTGTTAGACTTATGTATAGGTTGATTTCTGTCTAATTAAACAAAGGGTGCACTACATTGGTAGTTGTGTACTCTAAGAATCTCTAAGACCACACAGCAATAAAGATTATGATAAGAGGATACTTTGAAAAATTATATGCCAACAAGAAGGATAATTTAGAGGAAATGGACAGATTCCTAGAAACAGAACAAGCAGCCTTCATTGATGAAAGAAGAAATTGATGAACTCAACAGACCAATTACAAGTAAAGAGATAGAATTAGTCATCTAAAAGCTCCCAATTAAGAAGTGCCCAGGACCAGACAACCTCACAGGTGAATTCTACCAAATATTCCAGAAAGAACTAACACAAATCATGCTTAATCTGTTCCAAAAAATAGAAATAGAAGGAACACTGCCTAACTCATTCTATGATGCCAACATTACCCTAATACCAAAGCCAAACAAAGACACCACAAGAAAGGAAAATTACAGACCAGTCTCACTGATGAATGTAGGTACTAAAATCCTCAGCAAAATACTTGCTAATCATATTCAACAACACATAAAAAGAATTATACACCAAGACCAACTGTGTTTCATCTCTGGTATGCAAGAAGGGTTTAACATAAGAAAGTCAATCCATGTAATACACCACATAAACAGTTCAAAAGAAAATAATCACATGATCATCATTATAGATGCAGAAAAAGCATTTGACAAAATACTGCACCCTTTCCTGAAATAAAACACTGCAAAAGTAGGAATAGAAGGAAACTTCCTGAACATGATAAATGGCATTCATGAAAAACCCTCAGCTAACATCTTTTACAATGGTAAAATCCTGAAACCTTTCTCTTTAAGATCAGGAACAAGACAATGATGCCCATTATCAACGCTCCTATTCAAGATTGTCTTAGAAGTACTTGCTTGAGCACTGAGGCAAGAAAAAGATATAAAAGACATACAAATTGGAAAGGAAGAAGAAAAAATTTCACTATTTGCAGACAACATGATCCTATAATAGAAAGCCCTGAGAAATCTACAACATAGCTTTTAGAACTTATAAATGAGTTCAGTAAAGTCACAGTTATAAGATCAATGTACAAAAATGAATAGCATTTCTGTACACCAATAATGAACAATCTGAGCAAGAAATCAAGAAAAAAATACCATTTAAATAGTAACAAAAACAATCAAATACCTAGGAATATATTTAAATAAAGATGTAAATGATTTATAGACAGAAACTACACAGCACTGTCAAAGGAAATCTAAGATTTAAATAAATGGATGAATATTCCCTGTTCATGGGTAGGAAGACTAAATATCATTAAGATGTCTATCCTACCCAAACCAATACACAGATTTAATTCAATCCCAATAAAAATCCAAACAGCATTTATTTTTACTGAACTGGAAAAACTAACCATGAAATTTATTTGGAAGGGCAAGCAGCCCTGAATAACCAAATACACACTGAAAAAATGAAATTGGAAGAATTACACTGCCAGACTTTAAAACATACTACAAAGTTACAGCAGTCAAAACTTCATGGTATTGGCACAAGGATAGACATACAGACCAATGGAAACAAATTGAGGGTTCTGTTATAGATCCTCACATATACAGTCATCTGATATTTGACAAGGCCACCAAGCCCACTGAACTGGGAATGCCTCTTCAGCAAAAGGTGTTTGGAGAACTGGAAATACATATCCAAAAGAATGAGAGAGAAACACCATCTCACACCTTATATAAAAATCAACTGATGATGGATCAAAGATCTAAACATAAGATCTAAGACCATAAAGACCTTGGAAGATAATATAGGGAAGCTGCTACAGGACCTTTTAATAGGAAATTGTTTCATGAACTTCACACTCAATGCATGAGCAGCAAAAGAAAAATAGATAAATGGGACCTCCTCAAAATTAAAACCTTTTGCACCTCATTTTGTCAAGAATGTGAAAAGACAGTCTACCCAATGGCAGAAAATATTTGGTAACCATATATCTGATAGGAGGTGAATATCCAGCATATATAAAGAATTCTATTTCTCAAAAATAAAAAGATAAACAACCAATTAAAAAATGGGCAAGTGACTCGAACAGACACTTCCCCAAAGAAGAAATACAAATGAATAAAAAGGACATGAAAAGATGCTTACTAGCTATTAGGTAAATGCAAATCATAACTATAATAATATACCATCTAACACCCATTAGGCTGGTAGCCATTTAAAAAATAGAGGGCTACAAGTATTAGAGAGGATGTGGAGGAATGGAAACACTCATCCATTGCTGGTGGGAATGTAGAACGGTGCTGCCACTGTGGAGGATAGTTTGACGGATCCTCACAAAAGCAACTATAGATCTGCCATATGACCCAGCAATTCCACTGAAGAACTGAAAGCAAGGACAAGAACAGATATATGCACACCAATGTTCATAGCAACATTATTCACTGTTGCCAAAAGTTGGAATCAACCCAAATGCCCATCAACAGATGAATGGATAAACAAAATGTCATATATGCATACAATGGAATATTACTCAGTTCTAAGTAGGAATACAGTACTAACACATGGGATAACATGGATGAATCTTGAGGACCTTTTGTTGTGTGAAGCAAGCCAGGCATTGAAAGACAAATATCATACAACCTCAGAGAGCTATTGTCTGTAAGATAGGTTCACAGGAAATAGAAAGGGAGAAGAAGGTTCTGAGACAACAACTATGTGGGTGAAGTCTATGATAATGTAGAGTGAGCAGATGTGCAGTGAAATCCTATGACAGGGGTGTAGAGATATTATTGGGTTGGATGGGGCAAGCTTGATGGGCAGTAGGATGTGGAAGATGAGTGCATGGCCCATGGAACTGAGGGGAAGGTTGAGAGAGGAAGCTGCTGAACACTGGGGATTGGTGGGTTTGTGAGTGAAACTGTGATGTTGAGAAAGCTCTTGTGGCAATATAACAAGGAAGGGTTACTGGTTTAGGGTGTTGAATGGGCATCACTAGTACAGGGCACACTTGGAACACTCTTCTAGAGAATGTGCAAGTGATCATTTTGTCATAGTATGGTGTATCAGTAGGGCAAGAAAAATATAATGGTTGGGATGGAGCTGGACTGCCATGATGGGGTGGCCTGATATGTTCTCAAACAGAGATGAGGGTGTCTCTCAAAAGCATGGACAGTTCCCAATAGGGGAGAACAGATTAATGTGTCCAACCCTCAGCATTGCTGCAAGTATCTATGAATCTTGTCTTTCAAGGAGTGAAGCCTGGTGGCTGACATGGACCCCAAGGGGAGGGAGAGGGAGGAATAGAATAGATTGAAGAGGGTATATTTAGTGAGCAATAAAAGCATTCTGCATGATCTTGCAATGGTGGATACAGGCCATGTTAAATTTTATAAAAAATTATAAAAGTGTACAGTCTAAAATGCAAGCCATAAGGTAAACCACTGACCATGACTGGTAACTATGTTTCAATATTTATACACTAGTTGTAACAAATGTACCATCCATATGTAAAAAGATTATTAATAGGGAATTATATATATAATTAATACACTGGGGAAGAAATAGAAGAAAATGCCACTGTACATACAGGACAATTGATATTACAGTAATGAAAGGCAAAAAGTTAAAAATATATATTTTTAAAAATGTTTTAATATTTTTCATTTTTTAAAATAGTCAATTTTTAACTTTATTTTAGTTTTAGTTCCTCTAAATCATTGTTTTTTATTTCTTATGTTTAAACTTATCATTACTATTTCATTTTCTTATTAATCAAATTTAACAATATTCTTGGCTTCATTTTTTAATAAGTTTTGGATCACAGAAGGACAACAACTATGGCAGGAGGTGATCAATGGGGTGGGGTGTCAGTCATAGGGGACACATGGGAGGAAGTTCACCTGGGCATACATATGAAGTATATAAATATGTTCAAATGTTCATGGGGCATTGCCACAGTCAGTGGAGAATCACACAACAACCAAAAGATTATTGAACTACATGCATGTAGTTCAATAAGAATTTAGGCCATTTGCTGGCCCATGGAAGTGTTTTCCACTGCTTTGTGGTGGTGGATACAGAACAAGGTGACAGGCATCAAAATTGACAAAAGTGTATGACCTAAAATATGCATCTTGATGTGGACCAATGACAATGTTAAGGAATTATGTTTCACTATCTGTCAGTTATGTTGGAGCTCCCATCTGCATACAAAATGATTTTGTTATGGGGAGGAATGGAGGAGGGGGTTGAGTATAAAGAATGTCTTGTACTTTGTCTATGGCTCTGCTGTGACCCAAAACCTCTTTGAAAATTAAATGATAAAAGGAGGGCTGCTTGAGAGTGATAAGAGAAAGGTGTCATGAAATAGAGTGGACACCAGATACGGCACCAACAAGGTACAATTTGGGAATTCAGAAAAAAATAAAAATAAAAAACTTATACATATATATATCATTATATTTTTATTTTTATTTATTATTACTTTTATTAATTTTTTTACATTTTTTAATATCCCGATCATTTAATAAAATCTTATTTTCCTTTTTCTACTTTTTTATTCATATTTTTAATTTTCTAAAATTATTTTGTATTATCAAGTTCACCTATATTTTACCTCTTACATTTAAATACCATTATTATTTCATTTTCCTATTCATCATGATGGACTACTGTGATGGCTTCACATGTGAAGAGGATATGGATCACAGAAGGGTCACAATGTGGATGGGAGAGAAGCATTGGAGGGGGGGTGTCAAGGTTGGGGATGCATGGGAGGAAGTCCACCTGAACATACACAAGTCATACATAATTGTTCAAAGGCTCATGGGACATAGTCATGGGGTGAAGTATTAATCACTAAGTGGGAGAACACTGAACTCCCATCCTGGAGATCTCTGTCATATATTCCAGATGAGTAGCAACAACCCCCTGAGTACAGGGACAGTGTCTGGCAAAGGAGGATGATCCATCGATGGGCACCTGTTATTGATGACTAGCCTTATGAGTCATTGCTATTCAAACTGGAATAGCCTAGTGTTAAGGGGTGCCTAAGAGTTGCCTCTGGAGTTCCTCCTTGTTGCTCAAATGTGGCCTCTCTCTAAGCCAAATGATTCATTACCTTCCTCCCAGCATGGGACATGACTCCCGGGGATGAGCCTCCCCAGCAATGAGGGATTACTAACAAATGCCAACGGGCAGTACAACTAGGAAAAGACTTCAAATAAAAGGGGGAAACAGTAAAGACAAATGAGTTCAAATGGCTAAGAGACTTCAAAGTGAGTCTGGAGTTCAACCCAGAGGTAACACTTATGCAAATCCCCAGTAGAACCTGCTAGGCTTCCAATATGGATATTACACCAAACAGAGGGCCTCCAGAGGGCTTTGGAGATATCCAGGTCCTATACCAGGGAAGATAATCCCAGGGTTTGGTGCCTTACTAGTGGACTCTATTTTGGAATCTTTGCTCCTGAGAGCGACAGAGTCTGACAATAATATGTCTTCACTGCACATGGTCCAAATGTCTCTTCTATTCAAACCTATATTTGATGCCAGAGTTTTAGGTGTACTTCCACAGACCAGAGATTACAGGCTGACCATGTGCCAACTGGGTCCAGAAACTCCGTGGACCTGCAATTCCTATACTACAATGCAATGGACTCAACCAGGACACCTAGTTGGGAGTTGATGATGGACGACGGATATGCAGGGGAATCCAGAGAGCCTGTGGCTGCAGGCAGGACAATTCCTTCCATTGTACCCATGTGGTATGGGCCCCCTCTCACTTGATGGTGGAGGGGACATCACCATCCCAGTCTCCTTGGGATTGTGGGAAAAAACTATGGACTAGAATGGACTTGTTAGTGCCCTGCTATAGTCTTGTGATTTATGCAATGGAAGAAATTGCAAAATTATGTGGAGCCAGGATCACTGGACACTTTGGGAATAGGGTGGGGGAAGAGCAATTGTAATGCAGGGGTTTTTTG
>PVKH010031757.1:0-12276 GCA_004027955.1 Chaetophractus vellerosus
GGTGGGAAAGGATCCCCAGGGAGGGGCCGCTGGGTGAGAAGAGGGGAGCAGCATCCCGTGGAATGAACCCCAGCACTCCCAGCCTCACCCCAGGAGTCTATTTATACTTGGGCTGAGAATCTGTTCCCCCACCCTAATTGTCCAAAAGCATCTGATAGAACTAAAGCACGTGACTCCCAAGGACCCACTGAGGCAGCTGGCTCGGGAGAGGAGTCAGGGGAGCTGAAGCCTGGGCTCATTCCTGAACAGACCATTAATTTGCCTAACGAATATTTAGAAAATAACTACGTGGAGGACTTCTTGGTCTTTGAAATCACCCCATCTATCTCTGCTGTCATCCTGTTTTTCTGGCCCACTGATTGGCAGTAAAACCTTTGAAAAGATAAAGGTCCTCTCAGCTTGCAGCTGGCCCAGGAGGTGGGAGCTCTGCAGCATGGCAGCCAAGGAGATGGCGCAATTCCTGGCAACTGTGGGAAGGAAGAGAGGGGCACCCAAGGAAGCTGGACAGCCAGGAAGGAGAAGGGGCTTGGAGACTCAGGGGCTCAGACTTTGACGGTCCCCAATTCAGAGGAAACTGGCCGTCTTATTATAACAGAATTCTATGGCAGTAACAGTCTCCAAGCACACGCCGCTGCTTTCCGGGCTTCCCTGTGTCTACCCTCAGCTGTCATTGCTGATCCAATCAACAGGAGCCTCTCCCATTTCTTCTCCCTGCCTCCTTTGTGACTCGATCCTTTTGATTTATTATTCCCTGTTTTTCTTTAGTGTTTAGCAGCAGAACCCTCAATGCTGCTTTGGATTAAGGGACCAAAGAACCAATCTTTGCTTAAATTTTGCCTTAAAAATAAAATTGGCTGTGACTGGCGTCCAGCGGGTGAAGTCCACGGCATTGTGACATCTCTTTTGGCTGCCTGGGGGCCTGTTTTGTTCTATTTCCTTTTCCAGGGTCTATATAAGTGAGGTTGTAGGAGAACTGAGTCTGAACAGTGGAGGCTACATTTGCCCAGAGATTTCCAGACTGGAAGGAAAATGGAGACCATGACTCTCCTAGGAAATATAGGCATGCACGGCAAAGTACAGCTGGGAACATCTGGCCCTATAATACTAAAAATAACACCCCATAAAATGTATTTTATTCATTTTTTGACAACTGAAACATACTTTCCATTAGTCAAGAGTCTGTAAGTCTCACTGGCACAAGAGTCTTGCACATTTGCTGCAGACTCAAGAACATCCTGGTCGTGTGGACACGCTGCTCTCTAGGCTTCCTCACGGTCCCCAGTAGGTCTAGGGACAGTGACTTCTCCACTCAGGTTCCCCTCTCTTGCCTACTGTGATCCCACTTCTCCCCTTAGGCTCCCTTCTCAAGGTCACTCTCAGACCACGGCATGTGCTCTTGTGTGTGAAGAGTCTGCCATCTTGTCTACCAGTTCCTACCTTTCTTTTTCTCAGCCATTTATCCAGTTCGAGTCAATGCTCTATATTCATACAAACTTTGGCATGGCTGCTTGTCTCCCTCTCTTCTCCAAGACTCATCTCTATTCTACATGGCTCAAATGTCCATTGGGTTTGATCAGATGGCCATTGTGCTTGAAGCTCCTCGACCCAATGGCACATTCTTCTACTCCACTTCAGGTGTTTGGTCTCAGGGCCATGTCTTGGCCTGCTACCTAGAATGTCTCCATCTTTGAAATATTAACTTCTTCTCCCCTTGGAAATTTCTGACCATACTCTCCTAGCTCTCTCTCCCATTCCCCTTCCACCTGTCTGAGACTCAGCAAAACCTCTGGGCATTTGACCCTTTGGTCTTCCCTCCATCTGGAGGGAACTTGGGCTGTCACAACATTCATATTCTTTCTTTGACCCTCAAGTTCTTCACTTCCTTGTCCTTGTCCTCCTATATCCTCCCATCTAGCAAAGCCAAATGATGATTTCCCCACTTTATTTGCAGAGCATGGTGAGGTCTTCAGGCTGACCAGTATTTTAGACCTTCCTGGCCACCCCTCTGGATGCCCCATGTTGACACCTTCTCTATTCCCTATGGCAGGTCTCTCAAACCTTTACCATTTGTCCAAACTCTGATCCCACCTCCTTTTGCCCTTCCACTCTGAAAAGACAATGCTGGCCTTAGCTAGTAGGGACCACTGGGGCCATCAGAACTCCCTCAATGCTCTGCCTGCTTCTACAGGACACACCTGCACCAGTTCAGACCCTTGAATCCTTGCTTCGTTCTCTCCACTCACAAAAGATGAGGTGATCCCTGAAAGAATTACCCTCCACTTGTGCTCTGTATCTCATTCCTTTTGTTTCCCTAGGGATCTGCATGCCTCAGTCAAACCTTTATTAATTCACAACCTCAACCACTGAATCTTATTCAACAGATAAATATTCTCAAAACACTTTCATCTTAAAAAAATCTGACTTCTTGCCTCACTTGTCAATGGATATCCTTGGGTCTTAGTGTCTCATTAAAATCTTTATATTCCAGTGCTTAACATTCACACACTCACTGTGATGGTTAAATTCATGTGTCAGCTTAGTTAGGTTATGGTGTCCTGTTGTTTGGTCAAGCAAGCACTGTCCTAATTGTTACTGTGGGGTCATTTTGTGAAATTAAATCATTAATGAGTTGAGTGCATCTATGGCTGATTACATCTATAATCAACTGAGGAGATGGCCTTCAACAATGAGATGTCTCATCCAATCATTAGAAGGCTTTTAAAGG
Organism: Chaetophractus vellerosus; assembly: GCA_004027955.1. Classification (NCBI taxonomy): domain Eukaryota; kingdom Metazoa; phylum Chordata; class Mammalia; order Cingulata; family Chlamyphoridae; genus Chaetophractus; species Chaetophractus vellerosus. The sequence goes on from PVKH010031757.1 coordinate 2,726, forward strand.
AGAACTGATGGTCTCAGCAGTCAGAAGAGAGGACTACCATGCCTACTTCAGCCAGCCGGCTTCCCCTGGAGAATTAGTTGAGGACCTTAATTCGAGTTCCCGGCTTGCAGCCTGCCTTACGGAATTTGGACTTGTGCATTGCAACAGTCACAAAAGACAATTTTTATGATCTCATAATGTTTACAGATTTCTCCTGTCAGTTCCATTTTCCTTGAGAACTCTAATATACTCACTCACTTTCTCTTCATCCATCCACCCACCTCTCCATTCAAACAAATGTTTTGAACGTTTCTACTATTCCTGGAAATAATTAGAGCTGCATCTATACAATAATGTTCACCACAGAATAATTTATCATCATAAAAATAAACAAACTACTGAAGTGCCCTCAAATGAGGAATGGGAAAATCCAATAGGGTGACAATCAGATTATTAAAAACACTTAATAATGCAAGGGGATTTCAAGATGCAATAGTCAATCATAAAGGCAGGACAGAACAAATTATGCTGTAAAACCCAAATTTGTACTAAAGTAACTACATACACAATTAGAAGAAAAGATTCCCAAAAGGTCTTAATTATCTATGATTATGAACAATATTAGTTGCTTTTAAAATTTTTAGTTTTAAAAAATCTGCAATGATCCTATAAGACATTTCTGATAAAACATAAATATTTATTGAATGAATGTATAACTTTAGTTTGAAGTAATAATAATAGCAAACATATTATGAACTTTACTACAGAACGATGCATAGCAAGAGTAAATCATTTAGACCTTATACAACCATGTGATGTGCATATTGTTGCTATTTCCATTTTGGAGACAAGGAAACTGAGGCCTGGAGAGGCTATGCAACTTGCTTGAGGTCACACAGCCAGTAAGAGGCAGAGTCCGGATTCACTCTCAGCAGCCAAGCTCCAGAATAATTCCTGGCACCGCTACAGCTTGCCTTGAGAATTTTTGTTTTGTTTATTTGTTTTGCTCTTTTAAATATCAGAGTGCTGAAGACATTTTATACAAATCTTGGTCTGCATGTCACCATATAATTAAGGCCATTCTTAGGAATGGCATTTCTAGTTCCAAATCTGAATATTATGATCTCCATGCAGTTCTTCTGGACTTCTAACAATGTGGGAGAATTCACATCTCTATGCATCGTGCCAGTAGTGAATATTGGCACATCAATAATCTCTTCACATTTGATAAGCAGATTGGCAAATAATTGTTATTGCATTTTTCTTATATCCAGCTACGTGTGAGGTTGAACTTTAAAAGATGTATAGATTCAGACATCCTTAGTAGTTTTTTTCTCTAACGAATTGCCCATTCATCTACTTTGTCAGGTTTTGTACTTGGATCTAAGTGCTTTCTTTATTAAATTCATACAGTATATTTTTATCTTTCATACTTTTGTCAATTTAATATTTTTGATAAAATGTTTTTATCACTTTCTTTTGTACATTTTTATTTATGTGCAGTAAATTATACAAGTTTACTTATCTTAAGTGTATAGTTTAATTTATATATACACACACACACACACACACCCATGTAACTTCCACCCAGGTGAAGGTATAGAATGTAATATTGTTTATGTTGTGAACGTTCCTGCCTATTTATAACTATACGATGTCATGTTTGTTCAAAGCTCATATATATGTGTGTACATATATTTTTATTTTAGAATTTTTTTGTTATGGAGATATTTTAAATTTTCATTAATTAACATTTAGTGATAAATTCCTTTGTATTTTATTTAATAACTTTGGCAGTTAGGAAAGTCTTTGACTGTCTAGAGATCAGATGTCAAAATTATCCTCTGCCTTTGTATATGTAAGTCTTTGAGATTGTTAATTTGTTTTTAATCTATTAGAAATAAGATCCTAAATAAAGGATCACAAATAAGTTTCAACTAGCATGCTGACACCAGATAGCCTTTCAGGGGCCTCCTGGAAAGCAGTTTTGAGATAGATTATAAAGGTATTCATATGTGTCATATATTTTTCAAATCTAATTTCCCCCCCAAACAGCTAACCAATGATCCAAGCACAATGTATTCAATAAGCAAATTAGTTAATATTAAAAAGTCTTGTTTTTCTCATCATTTTATAATGGCATCGCTATCTAAAACAGTGTCCATTTTCAAGTATATATTTTTTTGTTTTGCTTTTGGTTTTAGAGGACTTTCAGATGTGTCTTTTCTGGATTATATTATCTCTATAATTTACCTATGGTTTTATTTGTTTCCTTTTACATTTGTGGCTCAGAATTTTTGAGAAACCACTTTAAAAATCTGCTTTAGCAGCCTGCTCAAGGACTAGCTCACTTGTTCATTCATTCATTCAACAATGAATATAAGCTGGCAAGGCAGGCATGGTTCCTTTCTTTGCAAAACTGGATTTAAAAAATGAGACCGTTGGATGGGGTTCTTTTAATTCTCATCCTAAACGTTCAATTGTTGTGGGGATTCGTGTGCAAACATAGCCAGACTGGGTGAGCTAGCTTTTGGTGTTGTGGGCTCAGGGAAAGCTCAGCCCTCTATGTTATAAGCAAAATCCCAACAGGAGTTCTGTAGAATGAAATATTATTGCCTTGTTCTTATTGGTGTGATTGCTAAACTTTTCTTGGATATTGCAAGAGAAATGACATTTAGGGTTCTATATGTGATGTACAGTTTTAATAAAAAACCAAGACACAAACACACAACAGCAGGAAAAACCTTATTGTTGAGAGACAAAGCAGTTAACAGAAGGAGACTCAAAGATGACATAGATGTCAGGGCTATGAAATACAACTTTAAAAATTGATGATAGTGCCTGTAAATAAAATAAATTTAAAAATTGAATAATATTTGGAAAAGCTGGGAAATATACGTGCACAGACAGGGAATTTTATCAGAGAGATGGAAACTCTAAGTAAATATCTAATGGATGTGCTAGGAAAAAATGATACAGAAATGAAGAATGCCTTTGACAGGCTCATCAGCTAAGGGAAAAAAAAAATCTATGAACTTGAATTTAGGTCCATAGGAATTATCCAAACTGGAATACAAAGAGGAAAAAAGAATGAAAGAGAGAGAGTGCAGGAGAGAGAGAACATCTAAGACTTGTGGGACAATAACATAACTTTTAACATAGGTATAACTTGAGTTCCAGACTGAAAAGAGAGAAAGAATGAAGAGAAGAAATACTTAAAGAGATAATATCCAAGATTTTCCCCCAAATAATGAAAGACATCATACCACAAATCCAGAACATTTTTTTGGAAATTACCTTGCTCAGAAAACTCCAAGCAAGGTAATTTCCAAAAATAAACACCCACACACATCATAATCAAACTTCTAAAAACAAATATAAAGAGAAAATCTTGGAGGCAGATAAAGAAAAAGGACACATAGCATATGGAAAAATAAAGATAAGAATTATAGCAGACTTCTCAACAAAAATGTTGCAAGTCAGAGTCAATGGCATGACATCTTCAATGTATTGAAAGAAACAAAACTGTAAATCCAGAATTCCATATTCAATGTAAATATATTTCAAAAATGAAGATGAAACAAAAGCTTTTTAAGAAAAACAATGCTGAAAAAATTTGTTGCCATCATACCTGCACTATACGGGATGTAAAGGAAGTTTTTCAAGCAGAAGTAAATATTATACCAGACAGAAACTTAAATCTATAAAAGAATAAGCTCTATAAATGGTAAAAATGAATAAAGGATCCCAGAATACCTAGAGGACAAGTCCTCAAGATTGACACTTTTGTATATTCTGCTTTGTAACTTTTTTCAAATACCTAACCAGACAAATAATATAAAAGAATTGTGAATGGCCCCAGGAATATGTTAACCATCCAAAGATTCTGATTCTTCGGGCTTTACTCTGGAGTAAGTCAGATCACAGAAAATCTATAACATATAAAACTGTACCTCCTTAGAATTTCCTTTTATATCAAGAATGCTTCATCCCACCCCAAAAAGTTTTTGTGTTTTGTTTGAAAAATTCCTATCAGTGTTCAATCACAGTACATAATAATTATGTCTCAATTACAATAATGGATTATTATAATTTGAAGGGTTTTGTTTTTATTTTCCACATAAGAAAACAAATGAAGCTCAGATGTAAGGAAGTATGGAATAGCTGCAGCTCAACAGGTTTAGAGACATCCACATTTGATTTCAAACAATGACTTACAAGATTTTGATGTTCCATCTGTTATTTAACTACAACTGACCATTAGTTTCTTCATCCGTAAAACAGAACAATATATAGAACACATTCCTAATAGTATAGCTGGGAAAGTCATAAGAGGTGCTAAACAAAGGGCACTTATGATTAAAAATGTTGTGCCTCTGTGATCTGTCATTCTTAGCAACATGACTTGGGCAAGCTACTTCACCAGTTTGTGCTTCTGAAAATAACATTTCCTCAGTGGGCTATTGTGAGGTTAACTGAGTCATGAATATAACATGCCTAAAATGGTATGTAGTAATGTGTCTTTTGTTGTTGTTATTATTTCATGGAATAAATTTTGCTGCATTAAAGATTTTGCAAAATGGATCTCTATACATTGGAAACATATATGTGAAATTATGTCAACATTGAATGATCCTTTGGTAACTTTCTTTTATAGTCCTAGTATCCTTTATGCTTATTTTAGTAAGGTTAATTATACTGATACCCTATATAACCCACATTTTAAATGCTGACAAAAGGAATTGTGGACTGAGAATCGTATGCCTTTAAGTATAATGGCAGTAAGAAAAGACATGGATATTAGAAAACAGCCCCTTAAAAATAATAAATAAAATGCAACATAATGATTGGCTGAAAAAAAATAAAGTAATTAAGCAAGCTCCATCCCTCTACCCCAAACCTCCCCCCAAAAAAGAAAAGTGAAAGAAGTGACAATTAGTGGGAAATGATATCTTGGTCTGCCGGTTACTTTTCCATGTTTCTATCCTAAAATAAATTCAAAACAAAAGAAAGAGAGGAAAAATACAGGAAAAATCCTGTGGTCAATCCAGTTTTAGCCTTTATTTTCAGCAGGTTTAATTTCAGACTCAACCATACAGTAGAGAACAGTCTCATGGCTAAATGAAAACCTGCAATTTGAAAGCATATGTGGAAACCAACACCCACTAATGAGTATCTCATTTGACAGAAGGCATTCAGGTCGGAGTACCCAAAATACCCATCCAACATTTCAGGGCAAAATCACATTTTTTAACTCAAATGTCTGTCTCTACAGATGAATAATGATGTTGTCCTTCTGAAGAAGTGAAATGTTCAAGCCCATCAGTAGCAGCCACTCCTGGCCATTGTACAGGCAGTGCACCATTCTCCCAACCTGTGAAGTATGAGCCAGTCCCAGAGAGACATAAAGGAATGAAGACTCTACACCGATGTGCTCTGCCTCCAAGGGGATGAAGAGAGCACCTGCTGAGAGCAGAGTAGCAGCCAGCGTGCCCGGGTTCACAGCCCAGGTCCTCCACACCTGCTGGCTGTGCACATTCTTTAAACTCCATGTGCCTAGGTTTCCTTACCTTCAAAATGGTGCTGATGATGTGATGATGACATGACGAGGGTGATGATATTGATGTGATGATGATGAAAATGGCGATGACAGTAACGATGAAGATATGATGGTGAGGAGGAGGAGGGAGAGGATGGAGATACCTATCTCCGAGAGTGGAGGGGAGACTTACAAGCCAAAGTATGCAGAGCAATTAGGAAAGTGCTCGGTGTGCATTCTATATAAGTTATAGATATTATTATTTTTGGAACTCACTTTGGATGGCCCTGCCTTTCTGTCCTTAAAACAAATACAATTTAAACAAATGCCATCAAAATGATAACCTATGAATAATCCAAATCTAACTCTGTCACTGATGTAAAACTAGGTGTTTCATACCCAAAGCCAAATACAATGAAAGAATTCAAAGAGTATGTCAGTCTTTTGTACTGATATTTGCCTAAAAATATTTCCATACATAATTTGTTCTTTTCTTTGTAAGTACAAGATTGTGATTCAAATTAGGCCTCTTAATTCCAAGTCCAAACTTATAACGCAAACCTGGTGAAAGTTTTACAAGAGAAATGATTATTAGTCTCAGGAAAATTGATCTATTCTTTCTGAAGGAGTGTTTGATACAAACTATAAAATTTTAGAAGCTTAAGCAACCCTGCATCTACTAATCTTATTTATCAGACTATCAAAATGTATCTAGGAAGTAGAGCTATATATTCCAAATTAAGAACAGGTAATTGCGGGCCGGCTGTAGCCCAGTGGATAGGGCGCTGGTTCACCACATGGGAGGCCCCGGGTTCAGTTCCCGGGGACCTCTCCAAGTGGGCAGACCACCTTGAGAGGGCAAGCCGCTGTGGGCGGGGCAGAGCAGCCGTGGGCAGGGCAAAAAGCCACCATGGGCAGGGCAAAGCCACCACGGGTAGGGCAAAAGCCACCACGGGCAGGGCAAGTCGCCCGCGAACAGAGCAGAGCCATCTGCGAACAGAGCAGAGCCGCCCACGAGCAGGGCAAGCCGCCTGCGCGGTGAGCTGACTCGGCTCGTTGCCACAATGGGGGGGACAGAGCAGTCACAGAAGAATGCAAAAATGAACACAGCAAGAACAAGCAGAAAGGGGGGGGATATGTAACAACAACAAAAAAAGAACAGGTCATTGCTAAATAGATTACTGTTTCCAATTTTAATGTTTTTTCTTAATTGCCTAACATTTCTCCTAACTAAATATGTGTTTTCTTAAATAGTTTCTCAACAAAATATTTAAAGTTGTTCATAGTGATAGGTCATAAATTCATTTTACTTAATTCAGGTTATGGCATACCACTGGCATGTACAATAGTTTCTCCAAAAATGTGATGGTTAAGCTTCTTGAAACATTACTCTTTAGAGTATGGAGTGGTTGACTCTGTAGAAAAGTGGATTGGAAGAACTATATTACCACTGAATTAAAGGAAGCCCTCTAAATACATATTTAAAAAGTTATTATCATAAACCATAGACTATAGTTCATAGTACAATTATAAGATGTGCTTTCATCAATTGTAACAAATGTTCCACAGCAATTCAAGGTGCTAATAATAGGGTTGTATATGGGAATCCTGTATTTTATGCATGATTATTCTTAAACCCACAACTTCTCAGATAAGGAAAAAAATTATGCTCACTAAAATAAAATAAGATCACAGTACACTATGTAAATTAAACATCAGTGATATTTAACATATAGTAAGTTAGTTAACATTGATATAGTTATGTTGATTTCCATTTATCTTTGATCCTAAGTTGTCTATCCTACTTGATGATGGTGGTGGTGGAGGTGATAGAAAAGAGGAGGAAGAGAGGAAGGTGGTTACTTGTTGGAAAGAGAAACTTCCCACATATTCACACATCTTTTCTTAATTTTATTCTAAAAGTTTAGTTTGTACTTAAATCTGTAGTTACCTTATAACTATTTAGTAAGTTTGAATGAACTGAGCGTTTTGGAAAGTGAGTTTCCACACTTTTGAAGAAATGGCAAAGTGAGTGATCTTTCTTTGAAGAAAATTTTGCATCTTCTTGCAGGGGTGTAGGAAACCATTTCCTTTTAATCTGAAATTTAAGCTTCATTGATGAAAGACATTGATCTTCTTTGACTCCTCAGTAAGTTCTGAATTGTGAAATTTATTCCAAGTTTGGACCCAAATCTTCTTCATCTAATGATACATTTTGCTCTCCAGGGTCCTCCTCAGATAACTATGGCCCCAAGTAGTCCCCTGTGGATGGAGGAAAACTGGCTGGAAGGATCAAAACCAACATTTGGTCAGGTTAAGGAAATGGCTTCAATGCCTGATGCCAGTCAAATGTTCTCTGACCAAGTTTCTTCAATGAGAGACTCTCATAGTAAAAAGATTTGGCCAACATGTGATACCAGTAGAGGGAGAAAGTCTCCCCAGCCCCCTGGTAAAGAGAACCACCTATAGTGGCTTTGAAGGCAGTGGGAAGCCAAATCACCCTTGAGGGCCATCTAGGAGGCCAAGCTAGAGCTATGCTGGTGGTAACAGCTTGGAAACTTTAACCGTTGCAGAAAAAAGTGTGTTTTTGAAGCCCTGGATAGGAGGAGAAAGTTTTGGTTGAGATGGCTCTTTTGGGAGATGGGGAGCATGGGGCACATGAAGTATGGAACCCAAAGTCAATGAGACAACTTCCAGACCTAAGATGTTCTCCCGAGGCAGCCAGCTCGGGGCCTGCAAGGACTCCATTTTTGGTGCTTCTGAGAGAGTTACTCAGGACCTTACCAATAGCCCTCACCTACCCTGAGGACATTAGCACCATACTGGTAATTTGAGCCAAATATAAATGTGTGGCTTCTATTGTACATTTATAAAAATCTTAAACAAAGGCCAAATATGTAGGATTTAAATAGGAACATTTAGAGAGACTCATGATTTCTATAAATGCTCAGCTCTGTACTCTTGTATATGTTTAATGTCTTCTAGAGAGTTCTTTGCTTATTTAAATAAAGGCTGTTTAAGACAGAAGAAAGAGGCAATCTATTTCATCAAGAGGAAGATTTATTTTCAACCTGGCATTAGAGAAACGTTTTCCTTCCTTTGTCCCACTCTGGTTAATTAAAGCAGGCTGCCTACATCCCATGTTTCAAACTTTGTCCAAGGAAGAGGTTACTTGGCGTAAACCTAGTCTAGTGCCCAGAGTCCTCAGCTCTATGGAGCATCTCTTCAATTCACATTTGTATTTCAGGTAATTAGTATCTTCCAAGCTCAATATCCACAGCTGGAGTTATGGCTGAGTATCTAAAATATAGTGTTGATGCCGGAACATTTACTGAGCTCTGCTCTGTGTTAGGAACTGGGCTAGATGCTTCACATCTCTGTTAAATATACCATTGTCCAAATCCAATGATAAGAATACAATTTTCCTAGTGGAATCATTGAGTAGAACAAGATCCTTCATATAACAGTTCTAATTATATAGAGTTTGGAGGTCACGTGAAGTGCTAGATTGCTTCTCCCGAGAAATAACTTAGCATATTTTCAATAGGCCAACTTAATTGAATATGAGTTGCCAACTTTTATTGAACATGCATGTACCAGGTGCATGCAATCCTCACAAAATCTCAAGAACAGTGTTATTATCTCTATTTAACAGAGGAAGAAACTGAGACTAAAGGAGATTGGTAAATTCTCCAAGGTCACACAGCTAATAAGTGGTAGAGCTTGGAGTTGGACCTGGAATTTTTTACTTCAAAGCCCCTCTCACATTGATCATTATGAAGCCATTTGGACTGTGTATGTGTGTGTATGTGTGTAATTTAACTGTAGAGACTATAAAATAAAGAAATGTTATGTCAAACTAAGGGAGCTTTTGGTAAAACTGGGAATTACAGACTTTTTTCCTCTTCCTTCTTTTGTCTTGCCAGTCCTTGCCCTGCATTTTCCACCTCCTCAGCCCCCACCCCACTCTCATCCCCACCCCCTAAAAAAAAAAACACAACCCTTCCCAGGGCAGCCCTTCATCACCCAGAGA
>PVKH010031758.1:0-12285 GCA_004027955.1 Chaetophractus vellerosus
TTTTTTTGTTTTTGATTTTGTTTTTGTTTTGTACTTAGGTACAGGAATAGGAAAAAGTATGTCTACTTCATTTTCCTGGAAGTGGGAATCCCAAAGCCATTCACTTTAAAAATCTATTTTGGAGATGGGGAATTTACTGATAATTCAGTGATAGTTTTAAAGGAGAATGCAATATTTATAACTATTTTTTTAAAGAATGGAATTTTCTTTTTTATAGGGCTTTGAAACACCTATTCATAAATCCCTTATCTAAGCAAAGCACACCCCTCTAATACATTGATGATTTTAATACTCTATCCATTCCCAATTCACAGTTTCAGTAGTGTCTCAAAAATGAGAAAAAAAACATTTTTAGCCATTTTTAAGTTTTTAGGGAAGTAGGTGTTCTCTTTTATTAATCTTTATCCCCAGTACCAAATATCGGTTGTGACACATAATATTCATAGTAAAATATGCTTGTTGGATGAAGGTGTGAACTTGAATGCACGGATGGATGCATACAAGAATGGATGGATGGAAGCCAGAGTATCACACTAATTCAAAATGTGGAAGTTAGGGGAAAATGTATGTGTGAAGGGGTATTTAAGAAATCTGTCCTTTCTGCATGCTTTTCTGTGAACCTACAACTACTCCAATAAAAAATGAAAATAAAAAAGAATGGATGATGCAATCATGAATACATTGATGAGCAGAAGGATAGTATCTAACTATCTCTTGGGTGCTTTCTCAGGATCTCAAAATTATAATACTTTGTGTCAGGAAATGTACTTTTTATCAAGTGCCCTAATTAATCCTCACACCTCTACCAGGGACATATATTTACAGGTGAGAAAATATGGCTTAAAGAGCTTAAGTGACCTGCCCAAGATCACACAGTATTACATTAAGTGCAGAACATCATGATTTAAATATGTGTTTCACTAGGTCCAAAGACCACATTCTTAACTATGACTATGAATTGCTTACAAATGTCAAATCCTGTGCAAACCACCGCTGCGTATCTTTATTTTTTTTACAGTTGCAAGATTTATTTTATTTAGCAATGTTTTAAAGATACAAGAAACAGGCGATACCCTGCAACAATACAAATGTGACTGAAACAGTATGCTTACGTTTCTTTTAACACAAAGAAAAAGAATACAAGGAACACTGACTTTTCATATATATTTGACCATGGCACATGCACATTTATCAAATCTTAACTTAAATATTTTACTTTAAAACTTTCCTTCTGGGGGGCCGGCTGTATAGCCCAGTGGATAGGGTGCCAGTATACCACATGGGAGGCCCCAGGTTCAGTTCCCGGGGACCTCTCTTAATGGGCAGACTGCCTTGAGAAAGGCAAGCTGCCATGGGCGGGCAAAGCCGCCACGGGCAGGGCAGGTCGCCCGCGAATGGAGTGCAGCCAGCGACCCACGGACTGAAGCAGAGCCAGCTGTGAATGGAAGCAGAAGCCGCCCACAAGCAGGGCAAAGCCGCCTGCGCTGTGACCGGTCTCGGTGCATTGCCGCAACGGGGGGAGACAAAGCAGACATAGACAAACACAAGAATGGACACACAGCAAGAGCAAGCAGAAGGCGGGGGGAGGATATGTAATAAAAATAAACAAATAAATAAATAAAAATTTTCCTTCTGTGTGCTTTGTACTCAGTACATAAAGATAGGCACTTTTTAAAATGCAGGTATAAACTGTGGCTCCCTGAGCTGTGATCTTAGTGATACAAAAGGCTAAATTATGAATTTAGAGTAAAGATCACTCTAATTATAACATCATTAAGTAGACCCAAATTTGGTTCCTTTTGCATAAATTTACAGTGCTCAGTAATTTCAAACTGACTTTATTTTTTGACTGAGAAACTAAACTTTAAATTCCAATAAAGCAGTATTTTAAGCTACAATGGGCAATAGTACTTGGCTTGTGGAAAAGCCTCAGTGGAATCCTGAGAGCATGAAGGTAGAAGGGTATAAAGTTAGGTCAGAAGCTGAAGGCACTGAGGGAGATGCCTAAGGGAACAGGGCCGGATGTTGACTGCTTTCCCCTCAAAAATTTTTTTCAAAGCCATCAGAGCTGGAAACATAAGAATTGACTTGAACTTTATACTCAATTCCCCAGGTCTGAAAAATACCATTTCTTGCTGATCAACTTTACTTCATTTAAAGGTAGTAGAGGCAAGAAATATCCTAAACAACTGATAATCTAGAATTTACATATGTTTTAGTCAATCAATAATGGCTTTACTTGGCTACTATCTAATGTTTAAAATGCATGATGGTGACTTTTTGTCCTGCAGATTGACCTTTTTAACTAAGAATTCCACTAAGGAGGCTGGTCTAAGAATGAAATGAGATGACACTCAAGTATTCAGTGGAGGAAGTGAAAGGGACTTGACTGTCATTCACTTAGGGTTGGATAGTCTACACCTAGGTATACATGATGTCGGGTGGGAAGGCGTTTTCCAGCAGCTACAAGCCTGAGGAGTGGTTCCCAACAGTGTATAAAAGAATGGCTGGAAGAATTGGATCCATCACTGGGTCTAGAGTTTTTCATCACCCATCAGCTGGCATGATTCCCCCAGAGAACTGAGAAGTCACTCATTGTGCGAAGCTTGCAGAGAGAGCCCGAGTGGGCTTCAGAAAAGAAATGATGTTATTTCTGGCCCTGGTCTGACTGCAAATGTAACCACCCTTGGCCACTTTTAAATTGAGTGACCCCACTTCTGTTTCATTCCCTCCCTTCAAAGGAGCATGGAGGACTACATACTGTACTAGGACAGGTCAGATTATGCCAAATAAAAAAAGGTTCTTGTAATACCTGTAATCTGATGTACAGAAAAATAGCTTCTGCATGGATCCTAGCAATGGTTTGTCTGTGATTCCAGCACCTCTCCTCTGTAGAATTCCACAGGGTGTACGTGCCTTCCTTTGGGAAAGCTGCCTGCTTTATGCACATGGGATAACAAGATTATTTTTTAAATGCTATACAGCTTATTTGGTTTTCTCTACATCCCATTACCTTGTAAGTGAGGAGGTTATACCTTCTTCCTTCCGCAGTGAAGGGGAGATGAATAAATGCCACACATAAGCAGGATTTGACTTTCCTGCTGAAGGAGGTAACTTATTGCACAGGTTGTTTGATGTGAATCTGACTGTAAAAAAGGCAATAGAGAAATAGCAAAGTTCCTTGTTATTTGGTTGACATTTTTTTTCTGAAACCACCTTTTCTAAACCTTAATCTCAACAGTTACTCAATCTTTGCCTTTGTCTTGTTTATCTAAAACCAATACTGAGCCTTGTTCACATCAATCAATGCTTCTCTGAGAATGATGACAAAGGACTCCCAATTCTCTTGTTTAAAAGTTTATTCAACATCTATTGCCTTCAGAGATCTTTTAAGAGCTACATTTCCTGGCTTCATGGCTGCCAATCTTGTAAGATGAAATAAGAGACAGTTTAGTTGAAAAATAGAGCTAGAGTTCTTCAATTCCATCATGGTAGGAGTAATAGGTATGACAAGAAAGGACGAAAAAAATTGGGAGACAATGAAACAAAAATTCAAGATTCAAATCCTCTGATTATTGGACTAAATAGATAACCTCAGCAGAGTTTAAGTATTTTGTATTTTGCTAATCCAGAATGTACAATAAATAAGACTGTGGCTGGATTGAAACAAATCTTTGCATGATATAATTTGCTGGGCAAATTATTAATTTACACAAAATGGTAGACAAGAATATTTATTTAAGGGGAAATTTTTCACACACTCCAGAGGCATGTATTTGCATATAGTAATGGAATTATTTGTATATGCTAACTGAAAATCATGAAAGCGGCCCCTCTTTAATTTAAATTAAAGAGCATCTTTAATTTAAGTCACTATGTATATCAGAAAATAACAGACACTGCTTTGCTTTTAAAAGAAATTTTATAACTCTGTTGTAGTTATTAAAGCAGATAGGCTTTTCTTCTTAATTAATCTGAATTAGTGTGGTTATACAATATTTTGCCTTGATTATATAATTTTCTCTAAGTGAATTAATAGCATAAATCTCCACACTTGAAAAAAAATCATGCTACTCTTTCAGGATCGAATGTTTCCACTGCAACTTTTTTTTTTCAATGCTACCAATAGAACCATCCTTTACAATATTGTATCAGACTATAAGCAAAGAAAACATAAGCATGTGCTATTAAGTAAAGAGAGACAAGACTAACACAGGATCAAATATTGGGTTATTTAGTCAATGTAAGAGTGGAATAATACACAATATTGTGAATGACTTTCCTAATAGGATTGATACTAAATAAATCTCACATGTTACATATGACAAGGACATTTAACCTGAACAAAACAAGCAATTGCATCAATATCCATGATGTCATTTTAATAAGTCTTCTGAACTTAATAATAAGTATGAAATGTAGAGTGTGATAAAGTGTGCAAACAGGAAAAGTTAACAGAAGCAGCCATTTGAAAATAGGTAGCATTGCTTTTAATTGAGATCCATTACAGAAAAAAGCTTGATAGTTAATATCAACTCCAGGATTTGTGTTCAAAATAATGTTAAATAAAATCATGCAATATTAAGGAAGTTATTTTAAGGCATAAGTATCCAGTTACTGGTTCCAGGAGGTGATGTCCTTGGGACTTTTCAGTGGCCTCCAAGCTCACTCAATCTCAATGTGTGCACATGATTTTTTTTTTTATAGTTTACCTGATTGCAATACTTTATAACCAACAGAGGAATAGGAATATAAAAAGCCTGAAACACAGGATTTTGTTTATTAGCAGTATAAGCAACTTTGAGCATTCACTAAAATTATTAATATAATATCTATGACATAACTATTCTTTCTCTCTCAAGGTCTACAGAAGTTTGGAGGTTGGGTTCTAAATTCAGTTTATTTCAATATCTGATTGTAACGGTCATCGAAGTTGAAAAAGCTCTCCTCAAAATCTGCTGCATTCTGTCAATAGCATCCACCAGTTATACAAAAATTATTGTTGAAATTCAGATACTTTTGATTTCAGTTTTTGCAAATTAATCAGGAGGGGTTGCATTTTTATATCCTCATAAAATAAGTTCAAACCCCACTGAAGTTGTCACTTGAAAAATGTTGTAAAGAGGTTAGAAAAATTACGTTTTCAAGGTTTTGTGTCTGTTCGTGCATAGGTGTTTCCACCCATGCTAATATGGGGGAATTTAGAGTTGCACACATATCATGTGACCAGCAAAACTATGTATCTCTGAAAACATTTCCAGATATTCGCTTACAAAATTTCATCTCCTCCTTACCTCAAAGTGTGGCCGTTGAGGAGTTATGCCTTTTTTCTGCTGTCCAGGCACACTTACAACTTAATTTTGTTGCCAATTTTAGATTTTATTTCGTTGGAATTGTTTTTTAGGCCCTTGTCCCTTTTGTGAAAGTTAATTAATTAAAGCAAGATTATCTATGTTACACACGCATTTAACCAAGAGCGTTTGAATTGCAATCGCTCAAAATATGCAAAGAGTGAGCATTAAGTTGGGATTCTTCTACAAAACTTTCCTCATTTCATGCATGGATATCTGACAAATTGAAAAATGATGAGGACCTAGCGCTAATCCACATATTAAATATTAATGATGTTTAATTTTCTTACTTTATTGGTTAAAATAATCATATGTTTCAATGTATTCTTCCCACATTCCAATAACTCTTCTTGCCACCCCTGAGACTATTGCACCCCACTTTGAACAATGCAGATTTAAATAAATCCTTATAGTCAGCTAACCTAGAAGACTGTCCTAGCTCCGTATGGACAATACTTCAGGATAGAAAAATAAATAGGTGCGGATATTCTAATGTAGAAATATGAAGAATTTTTTTTAACATGGCAGTAGTTAGCTAAAACATAATTTTCTTATTTGCAAAATTGTGTGTATATTTCTGGCACTTTTCTAGCTTTTAGCAAATTACCAAACATAAAACTAATTAGGACATTTGAAACTGACAGAACTTACCTTATCGCTGCATTATTTCTTTCAATGTCAATCTAGCATTCATTAGCATAGATAAGCCATCTATTTTGTACAAATACTTGGTAAAAGTAAAAAGCTAGGAGGAAAATCTGACCACCAATCCCAATTCCGCAAATAATTTACAAAGCTTTTTTTCTCCCCTCATTAGAACATGTCCATTCTTTCTGTTTGTCTCCAAAACGGATAAGAAACTACTTCTTAGAGAACTAACAAAGTGTTTCATTCTAAACGATTTTTTTTCACCTTACTGATATTTTCAAAATGTTCACAAAACCAAGATGGAATCAAGAACTTGCACAATCTTCCTATCTTTCTTCACCAAAGATAAAATTTTAAATAATGAAGCAAACAATGTAGATTCTCAAAATAGTTTTAGCTGTGTAATATATCATTCTTTTTCTCCATCTCTGAATGAGATCATCACTGAAACTGTTGCCATATGAATAGCTTAGCCCTTTCTTCCTTTTCGGTATCATATTTTCTAAAGTATCAAAATTAAAGGGTTGCATTCTTCAGTAATAAAGTTGTCAGGTGAACCAAATCTATTATAATACTAGAATAGATCTGTGCTTTGGTCAAATGCTAACTAAAATTTATTTCCAAGTCAAAATTTGTTGTGTGTAAATTCTTCTTTTGATAGAATTTCTAGACAGTGCAATTTCATCTCCATTGGAGTTCCCAGCATGTGTAACAAAAGTGAAACAGAACAAATCTGTTCTCCATCAACATAAGGTTAATTTCTTTTCTAATTGGTAGGGAAAAAATATCTCATTTGACTGCCTGACATTTCTTTCCAAATTAAAGCATAACAACTTAGCACAACCACTTTTGGCAAGTTATATTTTATTGGGCATGAAAGAATTGGATCCTCTACCCATAGTTATGTATTCTTTACTTCCTTAAATTAATCACATATATAAATATACATTTGAAGAAATAAAGTTGCAGATTTGTCTCGGCAAATAAATGGACAGGGTTTCAAAAGCCTTTGTGTAAGTAAATCGTGTATCTTTACATGTTTATTATATGTATTTATTTAAGATTCCAGAAGAGCAGAGAAAGACTTATCTAATATATAACATACCCAAAGTGTAAGTCCTTGAAACACACACCATGTGTTATAGATTAAATCATAACCCCTAAAAGGGTAGGATCAGATTCCAAGCCCTGGACCTGTGGGTGTGAACCTGTTTGTAAATAAGACTTTTGACGATGTTTTTAGTTAAAGTGTGCCCAAATTGAAGAAGGGTGGGCCTTAATCCAATATGAGGGAAGTCTTTAGAAGCAAAGAAATTGGACATGGAAAACAAAGCCACAATGGGCAAGAATCTGGAAGTTAACGGAAGCTGGAAGAAAAAGGAGATGACACTAACGCGTGAGTTGCTATGTGATGGAAAACCCAAGGATCCCAAAGATTTCTAGCCAGCCAGAGATACTAACCCTATGAGGTAGCAAGCTTTCTAGTTCCTGAAACCATAAGCCAATACATTTCTGTTGTTTAAGCCAACCCATTGTATGATATTTGCCTTAGCATCTAGGAAACTAAAACACCATGTGTATATATGCTGGGTGTAGGGGTACAACGTGAATTTTACATACTCCCTGCCATTAAGGGACTGACCATCTGTTTTTATCAGTGGAAGAAGTAAGTGTAATAGTAACAGCAGTAGCCGTGGTAAAAGAATAGATGCTCAAGTGTTGTGGAGGACCAACAAATAACAGGAACTCTTGCCTGAGAAGGTGATATTACAGCTGCATACTTAGAAGAGTAGAAGCTGCCTTGCAGCAGGGCCAGAGTCCTGGATTTTAAGAAGTACCACCTTTACTTTCCATGCCAGTTAAACCAGGGGAATGGGAATTACCTTTAAGTCATCTGGGCCATGGGAGATGATCCTTATGGCCAGCTGCCAACAGCCTGGACATTTCAGAAGGAAAAGGAAATGAGTCTCAAGCACCGGTAGTAGGGGCAGGGGCCCTGTGGTGTCTGAGCAGCAACCTTGGGAATGGTGGAATCTGGGGAGAGGGCACATAAGATCCTGGGTGCACAGCTCCATTCTCAAAATGTTCTTGCATTTTTTCTTTCCCTAGTCACATATAGTGTCTACCTGAGCTCTATAAAAATGCAGAGAAGAGAAGGGAAAAATTTTTCCAGGGAGCTAACACCCGAGGCTATAGACCTTATGCTCATTAATGTATAAAGTAACCCATACAATAAACACTTACTGAACACTTTTCAATCGGCTGGAATCTGTGCATAAAGTTAGAGCAGCTCTTCTCAGACCTCAATGTGGATGGGAATCTCTTGGGGTCTTGTTAAAATGCAGTGTCTGATTTAGTAGGCTTCAGGTAGGGTCAAAGATTCTGTGTTTACAACAAGATGTTGCTGATGCTACTGGTCCAGGGACCGCACTTTGCTGGGCAAGGAGTTAAAGAACAGAAGCAGGTAAGGCCCCTTCTGCTGTTGGAGCCAATAATGTAACCAGTGAGAGAGGTGCTAAATCTCTGCAATGCAGTGAGATAGGTGCTATCATACTGCAATGCAAGTACTGTGGAGGCAACACATGGTTGCCTCCACAGTAACACATGGTTGTCATGAGACACTCCTATTTACAGATAATCTTTTAAACAACTAGTAAAGGAAGAGGCGTGTGTATGCTTCAGGGGTTGAAAGTAGAAAGAATGTGCTTCTTCAGTTGATTTTCTTTAAGAATCTAAAAACAATTTGTAACATAAAACTTGATTAGAAGAAATTTGTCCTGGTCTTGGGGGAAAGGATGGAAGAAAATTTGAAAAGGAGATTGTACCAACTTTGAAAGTCAGAACAAGAAAATGTTGCTACTATTTTTTCCCTCTTTTCTTTGTGCATTTTTCCCTCACTATTATTCATATTGATTTCTGCTGTAGGCAGATTTGGCTAACAACTTTTGAACTGAGAACTATAGTTATTACTCATAAGCCTTATTAGCAAAAAATAAACTCGTATTCCCCAGTCTCTTTCTCACAAGCTAACCTACTTTGAGAAATCGGTAGGGTCAGTGATATGAAAAATTTCCACAGCTGTAATGAAAGGGAGGGTTTCTAATTGGGAGCCATATTTTCTGTTCACAATATGTTTGAGACAAAGCTATTCTGTATTCTGTCAGGGTAGAATCAAAAGGCAACTTTTCACTAAAAAATATTTTTGTAACAGAAACATCCTCTTGTCCTCTATAACCAGAGGTATAGCTCTATCTCTACATTTACATCAATCTATCTAAATCTATTACCTAATATTTATTCTCTTATATATAAATATAAATATATATATATATTTCCTCCAAAATTTGCTTCTGAGACAATTTATGAGTCACACTTGAATTATCAATCTGGTTTGTTTCCAATAACATTTTGTTTTTGCCACAAAGTACTATTATCTGGCTTCATCCCCTACCATTGCCATCAGACTTGGCTATCAATAATTTTTGGCTGTTTCCAAACCTGAAACAGCATGGGCTCTGGAATCTGAAAAAAGCTGTGCCCAGATCCCTGTTTAACAAATGCCTGGTAGTATGTGGTCTGACCTTTGGCAAGCTGAGTAAACCAAATGTCTTCATTTTTGGAGATCTTAAGTCTTACCTCATGGAGAAAATTAAAACAGATAATGTTATAAAGTATCTCGCACCATTGGAATTTAGAAAGGGTGTCTATTATTCAAAATATGAGGGCCATTTAACCCAGAGGGATACACAGACCTGAAACTGTGTTCTAGGTACAAGCATCACCGTATCTGGAGATATTTAATGGTTAATTTGGATATTTTTTTAAGTTTTAAAAATAAAAGTCATATTCTCAGAAGCTCTCCCCTCAATCCATTTCATCAGTTTGTAAGGAGGTAAAGAAGGCAGAGGACTCATTACACCCTGAACTATCTTAACTCATTAGCAGCCCTTGCAGTGAACAATCTCCCTCCATTATTTTAATGGGGTTAGTCTTTCCTATGTACAAAAGGCAGCAAAGCCCTAGCTACTTAATATAGTTTTCTTATCTTAATCACAAGGATAATGTTCTTTCTGACTGAATGTTCATTCCAACTGCACTTTTTATTCTCACAGACACTGGAACAATTTGTCCAAACTCTGGGCAGCAAAGACACTATTAGATACAAATTGTTGGGGTTTTTTTTTTTTTTTTCATTTTCACCTATATCTCTGTTCTTTTTTCTTTGACAAAATTGAGGATCAGCTCAAATAGGATCAATCGTACTAAATTTGTCAGTTTTAGGAAGGGAATATGGTCACTCAGACACCAGTGTTCAATTTAAATAATAATAAAAATACAAGTTGCAAATAGCCAACCAAATGCTTCATTTTTACAAGTTTTAGACAAAATCTAAATTTAGTCCCATATGGGAAAACCTGTCCAAAATTGAACTTGAGATCATCCACGCTGAACTTTTCAAGCTGTCAAAGGTCATTAAAGTAAAATGTGCTATTTTCAAGCATGTAGATTGGAAGATGGCACAACTGTTTGCCTGCCAGCAGGCCAAGTGCTTTCATTTCCTTTTTTAAAAAATCTATAATGATGAATTTATTCAGGGCCACCCAGAGTCACTTAATCCATCTTCTAGGGAAAGTTTCCCAGGAGCAAGATTACTAACTGGAGGAAAGAAGATATATAATGAATGGAAAAATTTCTTAGGGCAGAAGTTGTGATCCATTGGAAGACAGAGGTCATATCATTGATGTCCTCAGCATTGCAGTATAGCTATGTGAATCAGATTACAATAACAATAGCACAAAGCAACATTTAATAAATGACATGGGCTGAATACAGGCAAATATGATAAGAATTTAAGGAAAAGCAACAGCTGTTTTTACAGAAATGGAAAAATCAATCCTCAAACTCATATGGAAATGCAAGGAGTACTGAATAGCCAAAACAATTTTGGAAAAGAACAAAGTTGGAGGACTCACATTTTCCAATTTCAAATTGTAATACAAAACAACAATAATCAAAACAGTGTGTCAACAGCATAAAGACAGACATATGGACCAATGGAAGAGAAGTGAAAGTCCAGAAGTAAGCCTATGCATTTATGGAAATTGTTGTCAAGTATATGCCATGGTAAAAGAATAATCTCATCAACAAATGGTGCTGGAAAAACTAAATACCCACGTAGAAGAATGACATTAAGCCCCTACCTGATACCATATACAAAAAATCAACTCAAAATAGATCAAAGACCTAAATATAAGAGCTAAAACCATAAAATTCTTGGAAGATAGCATAGGGGCAAATCTTCATGAGCTTGGATTCAGCAATGGGTTCTTAGATATAACACCAGAAACATGAGCAACAAAAGAAACTATAGATAAGTTTTATTTTGTCAAAATTTAAAACTATTGTGCATTGAAAGAAAGCAAAAAATAGGAGAAAATTGCTGAAAACCATGCATCAGGTAAGGGTTTACTATCCAGAATAAATAAAGTGCTTTTAAATGCATCAACAAAAGACAAACAATGTAATTTAAAAATGGGCAAAGGTCTTGATTAAATATTTCACAAAAGAAAATATACAAATGGACAATAAGCACAAGAAAAGATACTCAACATTGTTAATCATTTGAAACATAAAAATCCAAGTTGCAATGAGTAGACCTTGTCCTGATCAAGATGGTGGAGTGAGAAACTTGAGGACTCCAACTTCCCTCAGAATCTTTGAACAACCAGCAATAACTGGCAGAAACATCTTGTTCAAAGTTCTAAACACCAGTTAAAGGATTGCAATAACAGGAGGAGCACCAAATCAAGAAAAAGGCTACTTAAAACTGATAGCAGGAAGCAGATGTGGCTCAAGAGATTGAGCTCCTACCTACCATATGGGAGGTCCCAGGTTTGGTTCCTGTTGCTTTCTGGAGAAAATGAGCAAACCAGCAAGCTGGCACAATGGGCAAGCATGGCAAGCTGAGGTAGCAAGATGATGCAACAAAGAGACACAAAGAGGAAAGACAATGAGACTTACAACAAAGCAGGGAGCTGAGGTGGCTCAAGTGATTGAGCACCTCTCTCCCACATGGGGTGGTCCCAGGTTCAGTTCCTGGTGCCTCCTAGAAAGAAGACAAGCAGACAAAGAGAGCACACAGCAAATGGACACATACAGCAGACAGTGAGTACAAACAACGAGGTGGGGGGGGGGATCCATAAATAAAAAATAAATCTTTAAAAAAAGTGATAGGATCTTGTGACACATTAGATGGCTCTTCCCTGATCCCCTTACCAGCTTC
Source organism: Chaetophractus vellerosus (assembly GCA_004027955.1). Lineage (NCBI taxonomy): Eukaryota > Metazoa > Chordata > Mammalia > Cingulata > Chlamyphoridae > Chaetophractus > Chaetophractus vellerosus. The sequence goes on from PVKH010031758.1 coordinate 12,283, forward strand.
ACA
>PVKH010031759.1:0-12277 GCA_004027955.1 Chaetophractus vellerosus
ATTGGGGATCTTTTCGTGCCAAATGGGTGATGGTAGCCTGACACAAAAAGTCAACTCATGTTCTATTAAAATAAACAATCTCTAAATCTCAGGTGGTAATTACACAGAATGGGAGAAGATAAGAATAAGTAACGCTTACTGGGTGCTCATTATGTGCCAGATAGTGTTCTATGTGCTTTACATGTATTAAATCATTTACTTCTTTTAAAAACTCTTTGGAGCTGGTTTAATTGCTGTTTTTTTTAAAATTTTTTTAAAAAAATTTTTACTGGGAGGTCCCGGGGATCGAACCCAGGTCCCTCCATATGGCAGACGGACGCCCAACCATTTGAGCAACATCCATCTCCCTAATTGCTGTTTTACAGATGTGGAAGGTGAGGCACAAACAGCCTAGATAATTTGCTCAAAAGTCCTTACCTGATAAGAGGCAAAACTGGATGCTAACAGTGGCAATCCAAACCTAGAGCCAAATTCTTAGTCATCACACCTCTTTGAGCCCAATGGGATAAATAGGTCTTTGGCAAAGTAAGAACCTCCTTATGGGTTCTGCCAGCAAACTTTTTGTGCACAAGATCTCCAGGTGCTGGCCTGGCTGTTTTGGATGATTAGTCAGTTCCATCTGCATTGTATCTGTCATGCATATCACTTGTAATTTTGAAGATGGACCAATTTTTTGTTTTTGTTGCTCTTTGTTTGCAGAAAAAATCAAGGACCTGTTTCCAGATGGATCTCTTAGCAGTGCTTCCAAGCTGGTGTTGGTGAACACAGTTTATTTTAAAGGACAATGGGACATGGAATTTAAGAAGGAACATACCACAGAGGAGGAATTTTGGCTGAATAAGTTATGCTCCTTAAGTTATTTATGTAATGTGCTTCAACATAGGATATAAAAATCTAAAGTCATATCTGAGCATATCTATAATGGAAGTTTACATAGTAAAGGCTAATTCTTGAGGCCTTCATCTTTGGCATTATTTTAGGCTGAGCTAATTATTTTGGTGAGCTAATGTGGTTGTCTTACGCCTCTCTTGTAGGGCACAAGTAAATCTGTGCTGATGATGAAACAGCGTCATTTCTTTCACCTCACCTCCTTGGAAGACTTGCAGGCCAAAATACTGGGGATTCCGTATAAGGGCGATGGCCTAAGCCTGTTTGTGCTGCTGCCGGACGACACAGATGGCCTGGAGAAGGTAAACACCTGCATCTCCCCACTCCTGAGTTCATTTTCTGATGCTTTGTGTCCCAAAGCTTGATTTGAGTGAGCCTGGAAATGGGGTTTCCCCATGTTTCACACTCTGGGCAGCAGGTTCTGATGGATGTCTAAGGAGGAACATCAAATAGCATTCGGGTTATCGAGAAGAACCATGGCTGAATATTTTGGTTGAGCTGAAATGGAAATTTAAGACCATATGGAAATTCTACGGGTCACTCACCATTCTTAGGAATGGTTGATTCCTATGGATCATATATCCCCAAATCCCCCCCAAAATCACATATGTACAAATACAGCAAATATTACATATTCAGTAGGCTCATGGGCCTTCTGAATTTTCTTCTTTGACCCTCAGACTTGAACCCCTGGTTAAGTGTCCATGATTTTGTTCAACTCACTTTGCGGTTACAAAAGTAATGTGGCAATGTTCTGTGTTTTTGAAAGCGGGAAGGTTTTGTTCTATTTCCCTGTTTTCTTCTCCGTAGCTATCTGCCCTCTGAAGCTTCTTAACTTCCCTGAACCTCAATATTCTCCCATCTATAGAGTGGACTCCATAGTGCTCTCATCATTTGTTGAAATGTGTAGAGATGATAGAGAGATGGATAACTACATAGAGAGCCTGGGGTCAGTCTGGGCACAGTAAGAGCTGAACATGTGGTAGCTACTCTGGTATTGAAATACTGGATGCTGCGCTCTTGCTGTGGAATATTATTATTAGTAGTATTATACATTGGGACTTATTTTGGGACAGCAAAATGACAGAATGTGTGAGAACTTTAAGAGTATTCATACTCTGACTCAAACATTCCAAAGAAAAGAATTGCCTTAGTGACCCAAATTGGTAATTTCAACATGAAATGCAATAGGATACCTAGTTTGCCAGCCAGGGACTGAGACTTAGTAATTTTTGTATCTGAAACATCCATTATCATGCCTGGTACATACTAGGTGTTTGTAAAGTGAATGAGTAGATGTGTGCTATGTAAAATATATAGTGACTTGAGATATTTAGTAGAGATATGGAGTGGTGTGAACAATTTTATATGATATCATGTAAAACTATATTCATTGTGATTGCAACTATGTAAAATATACATGCATACAAGGTAGTAAAAATGAAATATTTATTAAATTGGTAGAATAATAAACGATGTTTCTCATCTTTAAAAATTCTTTTAATGCTGTTGGGCTTTCACATGTACATAGATAATTTAAATAGAGAACATATAAGATAGTTGCCATATAAAACAGCAGTCTAGAGAAATGAAAGTTTTAGTCTTATTAACATCGATAATTTATGACTGATATGATTCAGCATTACACTGTTTTAAATTTTTATTGATGATCATGCTATTCTGTTCTCCCTCCCCCCCTTTTTTAAAATAAAAATAGATTATAGATAAAATAACTCCTGATAAATTAATAGAATGGACTAACCCAGGGCATATGGAAGAAAAGAATGTGAACTTACACTTGCCGCGGTTTCAAGTGGAAGAGAGTTATGATCTAGAAGAGGTCCTGGCCGCCATGGGCTTGGCGGATGCCTTCAGCTATTGCAAAGCGGACTATTCGGGAATGTCGGCGAGGTCTGGGCTGCACGCCCAGAGGTTCCTGCACAGGTCCTTTATGGTGGTGACTGAAGAAGGCACCGAGGCCACAGCTGCCACCGGCGTGGGCATGTTCATCACATCCGTCGGAGACTACGAAAACTTTCACTGCAATCATCCTTTCCTGTTCTTCGTTAGGCACAACGTGTCCAACAGTATCCTCTTCTTCGGCAGATTTTCTTCTCCTTAGGACAGTCACTTGGCATTGCTCCTCAGAGGAAAAAACCCAAACCCTGCTGGGGTATTAAGACAAGAATGGAAATAGCTTTTATACGCTTGCTCACTTTCCAATTTTACAATCAGTGTTGATGATTGAAAGACTGTAATTGTTTGTGTGAGTTTATGATTTTCCTGAAAAGTGAAATGTCCTTTTGTTTGTGACATGCTAAAGTGAATCAAACCAATTAATGCATTTGGCTCACTGACAAAACCCCCTTGATTTCTTTTATAATAAACCAATGTCTTGTTGAAGTCTCCTGCACTGGAAAGGGGTGAAATAGTTTCTGCAATAAAGAGGATGGATTAGTGATTTTGTTGGCCTCCAGTTCTAATATTTTGGGGTACTATAATACACAAGTAAAATAAAATGATAATTTACTCGATTCATGTGTTACCGATTTCTTTCTTAGCAAATATTGTGACCATAGAAAAGAGAATTTTGAAGCAAATTAGCAAAACAAAATGTAAGCCAAAAGACAAAAGCAATGAAACAACTTGTCAGAGAGGATGCTCATATTTTCAGCTTCCGACCTAAGAGAGTGTACTAATTCATTGTCAGTTGCATAGGCATTTTGATGTAGTGAAATAAATGTGATATTTGTAAAGTTTAAATATTGTAGCTCGTCAGTGTTCCTGCCCTGCCACTTTCTAGGCTTTAGAAAGTATTTTTAGGAGAGCTCTTTTTTTTTCTTTTTCCCCAGTCACATATTTCTGGTTATTTTTTGAGTGGGGTGTGGTATTACCAAATTATATTTTCTTGGTGGTGCTTTTTGAAAGCTCCTAATCTATTCCTGATGCTCCTTGTTGTGGGTCCTGTTTGACTTTATTTTTTCAGTTTATTTTTGAGGAGTACCTGATGATGGACCTTTTATTTTAACAAATCAAACTTTTCATACAATCAAATTTACATAAAGTGGAATTCAATTGAGTTAACATTTAAAGGAGGGAAGAGGCAGGGCCAGATGCACACGTGGTTTGCAGTTTATAGAAACTGTTTCTGGGAGGCTACAGTTTGGGAAGGCAGCCCATAATCCTATGTTGAGCATCTTTTCATGTGCTTTTTGGCCATTTGTATTTCCTCTTTGGAAAAATGTCTATTCAAGTCTTTTGCCTAGTTTTAATGTGGGTTGCTTGTTTTTGGGTTGATATTGATTTGTATGATCTCTTTATATAACATGACTATCAAACCTTTATCAGATAATATGGTTTCCAAATATTTTCTCCTATTGAATAGGCTGTGGTTTTACACTCTAGACAAAGTCTTTTGAAGAAAAAAAGTGTTCAATTTTGGGGAAGTCCCATTATCTATTATTTTCGTTGCTCATGCTTCGGGTGTAAGGTTTAAGAAACTATTACCAACCACAAGATCTTGAAGATGTTTCTACATTTTCATCTAGGAGTTTTATGGTTGTAGCTTTTCTATTTACCTCCTTGATTAATTTTGAGTTACTTTTTGTATAAGGTGTGAGATAGGGGTCCTCTTTCTTTCTTTTGGCTATGGACAGCCAGTTCTCCCAGCACATTTGTTGAACAGGGTATTCTGCCTCAGCTGAGTAGACTTGACAGCCTTGTAAAAAATCACTTGACCATAGATGTGAGGGTCTATTTCTGAGTTCTTGATACAGTTCCATTGGTCAATATACCTATATGTATGCCAGTACCATCTGCTTCTACCAGTAGCTAAGTAAAATAATTTAAAGTCATGAAATTAGAGTCCTCCAACTTCATTCTTCTTCATAAAGACATTTTTGGCCTTTTGGGGCCCCTTACCCTTCCAAATGAATTTAATAATGGGCTTTCCCATTTTTGTGAAAATGGCTATTGGAATTTTTATTGGGATCACATTGAATCTATAAATCAATTTATGGAGAATTGACATCTTAACAATATTTAGTCTTCCAATCTAAGAACATGGAATGTCCTTCCATTAATTTAGGTCTTCTTTGGTTTCTTTCAGCAATGTTTCGTAGTTTTCTGTATATAGGTCCTTTATGACCTTGGTTAAGTATATTCCTAAGCATTTTATTCTTTTAGTCATTATTATAAATGGAAAATTTCCTCCTGATTTCCTCCTTAGTTTTCTCATTAGAAGTGTATGGAAACACTATTGATTTTTGCGTTTTAATCTTGTATCTCACTGCTTTGCTGAACTTGATTATAAGTTCTAGGAACTTTGTTGTGGATTTTTTTCAGGATTTTCTAGGTATAGGATCATATCATCAACGAATAGTGAAAGTTTTACTTCTTCCTTTCTTATTGGGTGACTTTTATTTCTTTTTATTGCGTAATTGATCTAGCTATAACTTCTATCACAATATTGAGTAACAGTGGTGACAGTGGGTAGTTTTGTCTTGTTCCCTATCTCAGTGACAAAGCTTTCAATCTTTCAATGTTGACTACAATGTTTGCTGTGGATTTTTCATATATGCACTTTACCATCTTAAGAAAGTTTTCTTATATTGCTAACTTTTGGAGTGTTTTTATCAAGAAAGGATGCTGTATTTTGTCAAATGCCTTTTCTGCATTAATCGAGATGATCATGTGTTATTTCATTTTTGTTTTATTAATGTGGTATTTTGCACTAATTGATTTTCTTGTGTTGAATGACCCCTGCACAACTGGGAAAAACCCACTTGATTGTGGTGTATGATTCTTTTTAAAAAATCAATTTTATTAGTATAATTCTTTTAATGTCATTTCAGATTTGGTTGCAAGTATTTTGTTAAGGATTTTTGCATCTATATTCATTAGAAAAATTAGTCTGTAATTTTCTTTTTTCATAGTATCTTTTTTCCGCCTTTTTTCTCTCTCCCCACCCCAGTTGTTTTTGTGCTCGCTGTCTGCTTTCTGTGTCCATTCACCGTGTGTTCTTTCCGTGTCTGCTTGTCTTTTTCTTCTCGTCTTTCTCTTTGGGAGGCATCAGGAACTGATCCTGGGACCTCCGGTGTGGGAGAGAGGCACTCAATTGCTTGAGCCACTTCATCTCCCTGGTCTGCTGCATCTCTCACTGACTCTCCTCTGTGTCTCCTTTTGTTGCGTCGTCTTGCTGCACCAGCTCTCTGTGGCCTTGGCCATCAGCTGGGCCATCAGCTTACCACAGTGCGGGCCAGCTTGCCTTTGCCAGGAGGCCCCAGGAATTGAACCTGGGGCCTCCCATATGGTAGACAAGATCCTGATTGCTTGAGCCACATCTGCTTCCCTTTTCATAGTATCTTTATCTGACTGTGGTATTAGGCGATGTTGGATTCATTAGAATGAGTTTGGTAGTGTTCCTTCCTGCTCAATACTTTTGGGAGAGCTTGGGCAAAATTGATGTTAGATCATCTCTGTATCATTGGTAGATTTTACCTATGAAGACATCTGGTCCCAGGCTTTTCATTTTTGGGAGGTTTTTGATGAGTGTTTCAATCTCTTTACTTGTGATAGGTTTATTGAGGTCTTCTATTTCTTTTAGAGTCAGTGTAGGTTGTTCATGTTTCTGGGAATTTGTCCATTTCATCTACGTTGTCTAGTTTGTCGGTGTCCAGTTCGGTGATGTTCCCTTTCTCATTTCTGATATTATTTATTTCCATCCTCTATCTCTGTCTTTTTTTTTCAGTCTAGCTAAGGGTTTGTCAAATTTGTTGATCTTCTCAAAGAACCCACTTTTAGTTTTGTTGCTTCTCTTTACTGTTTTTTTTTTTTTTGTTCTTGATTTCATTTATTTCTACTCTGATCTTTACTATTTCTCTCCTTAGGTTTGGTTTGGGATTAGTTTGCTGTTCTTTCTCTAGTTTCATCAGGTGTACAGTTAGGTCTTTGATTTTAGCTCTTTCTTCTTTTTAAGTATTGAGGGTTGTAAATTTCCCTCTCAGCACTGCCTTTCCCGTATCCCACAGATTTTGATTTGTTGTGTTCTCATTTTCATTCATCTTGTGATATTTACTTACTCCGCTTGCTATTTCTTCTTTAACCCACTGATTATTTATGAGTGTGTTGTTTAATCGCCATATATTTGTGAATTTTCAATTTTCTGCCCATTATTATTTCCAGCTTCATTCGATCAAAGAAAGTACTTTGTATAATTTCAATCATAAAAAATTTTTAAGACACATCTTGTGACCCAACTTATGGTCTAACCTGGAGAAGGATCCACAGCACTTGAGAAGAATGTATATCCTGCTGTTTTGGGGGTAGTGCTCTGTAAATGTCTGTGAAGTCTAGCTTATTTATCATATTCTCGTGCTCTCTGTTTCCTTATTTATCATCTATCCAGATGTTTTATCCATTACTGAGAGCGGTGTATTGAAGTCTCCAACTATTATTGTACAGACATCTATTTCTTCCTTCAGTTTTGCCCAGTGTGTATCTCATGTATCTTGGGGGACTCAGGTTAGGTGCATAGATATTTATTATGGCTATTTCTTCTTGGTTAATTGAGCCTTTTATCAATATATAATTACCTTCTACAGCTCCTATAACAGTTTTGCATATAAAATCTATTTTGTCTGATATTAGATCGCTACCCCATATCTTTTTTTGGTTACTGTTTGCATGGACTTTTTCCAACCTTTCACTTTTATCCTGAATGTGCTCTTAAGTCTAAGGTGAATCTCTTGAAGACAGCATATAGGTGGCTAATATATTTTTTTTTTTATCCATTCTGTCAGTCAATGTCTTTTGATTGGCAAGTCACCATGGTCTTCTTGCCTCCATGATTTCTGATGAGAGATTGGCACTTAGTCTTATGGAGCTTCCCTAGTATGTAATGCATTGCTTTTCTCTTGCTGCTTTCAGAATCCTCTCTTCATTTCTGGTATATGTCATTCTGAATAGAAGGTCTCTTGGAGTAGGTCTATTTGGATTTATTCTGTTTGGGGTGTGTTGTCATTCTTGGATATTGATATTTATGTCTGTCATAAGGGTTGAGAAATTTTTGGTCATTATTTCCTCAAATATTATTTCTGCCTCTTTTGTGTTCTGTCTTCTGGGACATCTATAATACGTATGTTTGTGTGCTTCATGTTGTCATTCAATTCCTTTAGACCCTATTAAAATTTTTCCACTCTTTTTTCTGTCTCTTCTCCTGTCTTTTCAAGTTCAGAAATTCTGTCTTCAATTTCATGTATTCATTCTTCTGCCATTTCAAATCTGTTGTTATAAATCTCTAATGTATTTTTAATTTCATCCATTGTGTCTTTCATTCCTACAAGCAGTGTTACTTTCTTTGCAGGTTTTCAAATTGTTCTTTATGCTCATTCCAGTATTTTCTTAATATCCTTTATCTCTTTAGCCTTATTTTCTTCAACTCCTTGAATAGTTTTAGGAGATTTGTGTGATTATCATTGGTTAGTTATCTTAAATCCTGTGTCTTGTCATGATTTTTGGGTTTCTTAGTATGTCTTGTAATTTTTTTGCTGATGTCTAGGCATCTGATTATGTTGGTGAATTTTTTTGTGGCTGTCAGTTTCTCTCTCTTGCCTAATGGTTTCTTTCACAGCTCTTCTTTGATATTTGGTTCAGCTTACCCTAAGCCTTTAAAACTGCCCAGCTTATGTTATCAGAATGAGGCCAGGGACCTACTAAGGAGGCACAGGTCAGATCCAGGGGGCCTGTTACATGAGTCGACAAAAAGCATTTTTGATTTCTACAGTTTTCCAGCCTGCCAGCAGATGATGCTTTTCGGTAAATCTTTCCATGGAGGTGTCTCTTTCAACTGCAACTTCCCTTCAGCTCTGGTCTGCCAGAGCTGAGATTCAAAGCAGGCTTTGCTGACCAAACTCACTGAAAATAAACCCCTTTCTGCCTTTTGCCACACCCTCCCTTTTCTCAGGGAGGAAGACATCTCTTCCCCTCTGAGTTGGATGCAGTGAGCCACAGGTTTTACCCAGGCTTTTGCATTGACAGTGGGGGATGGGTGCGGTTTCCAACTGCAGGGGCTAGTAACTCATGATTTTTATATTGACTTCTTTGTCTTTCTGTCCCTCACCCTCCTGGATGATGAGCAGCACTTTCCTGGTTGGCAGATCCTCAAAAGAGCTCCCTTGGACAGCATTTTGCCCTTCCTCTGTTATTTGTAAGAGAGTTGAGCCCTGCCAACCTACTGTGACACCACCTTCCCCGGAGTGTTACTTTTTCAGTTTTTAACAAATCACATCACTGACATTTTATAAAACAGTTCTCTTAAGCTATGATTTACATAACATAAAATTCATACATTGTAAGTGTGCAATTCAATGACTTTTAGTACATTTCTAAACTTGTGCACCTGTTACCACAATCCAGGGTTAGAACATTTCCATCACCCTAAAGTTTTCCTCATGACTGTTCTTATCTCCTAGGCAACCACTAATTTGTTCCCTGTCTTTATGTTTTTTTTTTTCTTTTCTGGTGGTGCTGAATAGAACTCGTGTGAATGGACATCCCTGCCTTGTTCCTGATCTTATGGGGAAAGAATCCAGTTTGTATAGTTAAGTCAGACATTAGGTCTAAGTTTATCTTAGTGTCACTAATTAGGTACCTAGAATACCAGGTATGCAAAAAAAAAAAAAAAAGTAGGTTCTCAATGTATGTTGGCTGGATTAATGAAATTATCTTGCTGCACCTACCTTTTACTCTTTGTTATGGAATGTTTCAGGCATCTACAAAAGTAGAAGGAATGGAAAAATTACCATCCATTTGTTAGAAAATTTTTCAATTCATGTCCAATCTTGTTTCATTATTTTCTTTTTAAAACCCTACTCTTAGAATATTTTGAAGCAACTCTAGACATCAAATCATTTCATCTATATGTAGTACAATATGTAAGTCCCAAGGAAATGATTTGTTTTTGAAATCTACTACAATACCATTCTCACACCTAAAATATTAACAATAATTCCTTAATCTCACCAAATATTCTGTCTGCCTTGACATTTCTCTGATTTTCTTTTTTTTTAAGATTTATTTTTTATTCATTACATATCCCCCCCTTTCTACTTGTTCTTGCTGTGTTCATTTTTGTGTTCTTCTGTGTCTGCTTGTCTCCCCCCACTTCAGTGACCCGCCGAGTCAGCTCACCGTGCGGCGGCCTTCCTGCTCATGGCGGCTTGCCCTGCTTGCGGGGGCTTGCCCTGCCCATGGCGGCTTGCCTTCTCAAGGCAGTCTGCCCGCTCGAGGAGGCCCCAGGAACCGAACCTGGGGCCTCCTATGTGGTAAACCGGTGCCCTACCAATTGGGCTACAGCCGGCCCCATTCTCTGATTTTCTTATAAAATATTTTTGAGAATTTGTTTGGATGAGGTCTATATACCAAGATTGGTTAATATGTCTCTGAAATCCATTGTAATTCATAGTCTCTCCTCTACCTTCTCATTTGTTTTTCTTTGCAAGTTTTTGTTGTTGAAGAAACCCTTCGTCTTATAGAATTTCCACAGCCTAGATTTTATTAATTAGATCTCCATTGTATTGTTTATCACATTCCTGTCCTGCCTATTCCCTGTTAATTGTAGTTATATTTAGAGGCTTGATCAGATTCATGTTTGCTGTCTTTGGTGTCATGTAGTTCCATCCAGAGGCACACAATGCCTCGTTATTTGCATCCCCCCTCCCTTTTGTGATGTTAGCAGTTGTTGGAGAGCCTGGCTGGATCTGTCTTCGTTATGTGTTGCAAAATAGTGATACTCCATTCCATTATTACTTCTTTATTATCTGGGATACTCCCACAAAGAGTAACTTCTTTCTATTATTACCTATTTCATTATTTTAAGGTATAGGTAAAGGGCGAATTATTTCCTTTTGTATAACAATTTTCAAAATGATGAGTTAATTCTCTAACATCCTACAAAGGTGACAAATGACAGCTGTTTATTCCATATTATTATGAATTAATGGGTATTAACCTGGTTGATGTGCTTTAATTTGTACCTGATTTTATCTTTATGCACATTTAAATGAGTCTCTTTCTGTATATTCTATTCTGTTCCACTAATCTCTATAAACAGACCTTCCTATATCAAAATGAAACTGGAAAATAGGGCCCTCAGCTGGGGCAAAGAGGCTATTAGTATCCCACATTCAAAAAATCCCTGAGCCAGTGGGACTAGTCACCTGCCTTAGGCTTGGGATAAAAATGCCAAACCAGTTCTGCTGCTCCACCCATCACCCAGATGCCCGCCCCACCCCCCTTCTTGGTCTATTAAAAAGGCAGAGCAGAAAAAGAGGAGGTGATTCATCCAGGTTATGAGTAGAAAGCCTTTTGGAAGTGCAGTGGCTCAAATTACAGTAGGGATGGCAGATGAGTAAATAGATTTAACAAGAGTGTTGCTAACCACAGTTCCTGCCAAGGCCTCGATGGGTACTTGCCCCTACAATTGCAGACATGGGGCCTCCTCACTCCACACACCCTAGACCAAGTCAGCAAGGTCTTTTCCTTTGGGTTTACTAGAGACCTGATGGGAGCTGGACATGCCTGCAAGTAGGAAAAGGATGATATTGGAAAAAAGCCAAGTGACATTGTTGGGCAATATCTCATTTGGTGAAGGCTCTCTGGTGCTAGCTGGCTGCCCATCTGGACAGGTGACCAAAGTTCCTGGACCCATTGACCTAACCTTCAGCCACAGCAACCTGAGATGGGAATGTGGCCTGGGATTTCACCTAAAGAAGGTGGGAGAAAAGCTCTCCTTCCTCAGAGGTGTAATAAAATAATATGGTATCGACTGAAGTCAGACAACCTTTTCTTCAGGTGCAGAAAGCTTTCCTTTATAAAGTAGGCGAAGATAAGACCAATATGGAGAAACAGTGCCAAGAAATGGAGCGAGAGAGGGAATGCCTGATTCACCCTCTGTCCATGGTTCCACCAGTCAGTAATTTCCTCCTGTAGGTTTAAGCTGGTTCAAGCTGGGTTTCTGTTACTGGGTGCCTGAAGAATCCTGAGAAATACACACCCCCATTAGATGAAAACATTTGGAGTTAATATAAGATTGCTTATGTAAAGTGCTTAGGAAAATACCTGACACTTAATAAATGCTCAATAAATGTTAGCTGCTACATTTTCTTCCTGCCTGTTTTAGTTCCTTAGGCTGCTTAAAGCAAGTACCATGAAATGGTTCCACTTAAACAATGGGAATTTATTCACTCACAGTATTGAGGCTGGGAAAATGTCCAAATCAAGGCATCACCAAGGCGATGCTTTCTCCCTGAGGACTGTGGCTTTTTGGGGCTGGCTGCTGGTGATCCTTGGTTCCTCTGTCACATGGCAAGGCACCTAGTGGCATCTCCTC
>PVKH010031760.1:0-12277 GCA_004027955.1 Chaetophractus vellerosus
CAGCCACCAGCGACCTGAAGCAAGAGCCGGCCGTGAATAGAAGCAGAAGCCGCCCACAAGCGGGGAAAGCCGCGCCTGCGCAGTGACCAAGTCTCGGCGCGTCGCCGCAACGGGGCACCGAGAGTGGTCACTGCGCAGGCGCGGCTTTCCCCGCTTGTGGGCGGTCTCTGCGTCTGTTCACGGCCGGCGCTTGCTTCAGTTCACGGGTGGCTGGCTGCGCTCCATCCGCGGACGACCTGCTCTGCCCATGGCGGCTCTTGCCCTGTCCGTGGCAGCTTCCTGCCCTGCCCACGGCGGCTCCGGCCCGCCCATGGCAGCTTGCCATTCTCAGGGCGGTCTGCCCGCTAGGAGAGGTCCCTGGGAATCGAACCCGGGGCCTCCCATGTGGTATGCCGGCACCCTATCCACTGGGCTATCAAGCCGGCCCCTGAAAAAATTCTTTTATCAGTCTTTACCTTTGATTTTCTAATAAATCAATAAACAAAAAAAGAGACACATCAAGTTTTCTGGAGTACAGTACAGTACTAGCTAGCATACAATACAAATTTGTAGAAGTTCTTAACCAAGAATGGATTTAAGCACTTTCATCAAGCCCAAGAGGTGATGTGGAAAGTGGTGAGTATGCCTGCATCGCATTTTCCTAGGGAGATGTTCAATAGCTTTCATCAGCTCATCAATGTGCAACCTGATGAGCTTAGGTTTCTAAAAGGGCTGTTATGGGTACAGCATTAAAAAAAGAGAAAAGAAAATAAAGAAAAACCTGTGGACACAGAAGCCATATTGGTAATTAACGCAGAGTGATGACTTCCTATGGACATTTTTATTTTGATGTGACTGTGTGCCATGGACACTTTTTACAAGGCCATTTGATAATTTTATCAGTGCTAATTTTCCAAGATTTGTCACCCACTTTTCATTCCTATTTGGGTCTCTGACCTTTGCCAGTGTATTTGGAAAGGAAGATTTGTTAATATCACATATTTCATATTTGCACAGAAAAAATAATATTGGGAAATGTAGTTCCCAACAACTGTAACAGATACGAATTGTCAGCAGGGTATAAAGACTTTTGACAAAAGATTAAAACTGTTCCTGAATTATCAGCTATAATGTCTTTTATATAATATACAGGTATTAGTTTTATACTATTTTGTGTTGAGGTTTCATTTTCTTTATGAAATCATTCCTGACTGTTAGACAGAATGGTCACTGCAATCCATATTATTTATATTTTCATGCATACATATATTATATTTTATTTTATTTTTTAAACTTTATTTCAACTTCAAAAAAATAAAATAACAGACAAAAGACTGCTTAACAAATTATGGAAGCATTACTTTCAAAAATCCTGCCCCGACACATTTATCTCATTAATCCTAAAAACAAACTCAATTGTTTCTACAGTGTTCCAAAAGATGAATAAATGAGCACAGATTAATTAAATGACATAAACCAGGTCTCCTTGTTAATGAAGAAAATGAAAAAAAATGCTTGATCATATTCACATCTCATAAAACTAAATCCCATATTCCCTTTTTTACCTTTAGCACTGATACAGTACTTTTTTTGCCTTTGCTACAAAAATATTACAATATTAACAACTACAGTCTAGAAGTTACATTAGTTGTATTTTTCCCATGTATCACCATATTCTTAACGCTTTGTAATGGAGGAACATTCTTGTATTTATACTATTATCCACAGTCCACATCTACCACTGAAATCACTGTATTATACACTCCCTAGATTATCCTCTAGCTGTCTTTCAACTAACATGAACCTCCCGAGACTACCCCTTTCAGCCACAATCACGTTTATAAATCAGTAGTGTTAGTTATATTATTGAACAGGCACTGCACTGTGTTTATTTGTATTGAATCTGCAAGACCCTTGAGGACAGGAACAATGTCACTTTCATCACCGTAGCCTGTTGTCATGGGTCACAAAAGCATCCCAGATTGTTTACTTAGCTGATCCTTTTAGTTAAGACTAAAGTCCTCCTCTATATCTGTTACAGTTGATTTTGCTCACAGGGTGCTACATGACAGTTCTCTGAGTGTTTTCACTATATGTGCCCAAAGATAACCTAAAACAGTCTAAATGATTGGCAGATTGGAGTTTCCTATCTGTTCAGTATTCAGCTGGAGAGTAAAACTGAGCAAAGTTCAACATTCCCGACAGAAAACCTCTTCGCTGTCCTAAAAAAAGACCCACCAGGCTGCTAATGGTACTCTAGAGGCCTGTGGCAATTATTAGGCTCTTTCTCCCTGGAGCTACGTTGGACATTAGGAATAGAAGCAGCAATGTTACTTCTTTCAAAACACTGCTGGTGGGTCAGCCTGGCTGCACCTGCCACCTGCCTAATTTACTAGCCATTAGCTACCTAATTACAGATATTTTATGGTCAGGAACCTCATGTGGAATTTCTAAAAGCTGTCATCCCTCCAGAACAGCAGTGTTTATGTGGCCATTTATGCACATATCAGAGCGCCCACAATTCTATTTATGTTGGACAGCAACCATGAGTGTGGCTTTCAATTATTGCCGATTGATGGCTACAGGAGGGAAAGAACAGCTGACGTTTATGAGACTGCACTACCAGGCCCCAGGTTCTTCAGCCACCTGAACTCTTTTAATCAGGGTGTGGTACCCGACATCTATATCCAGTGGTGAGCAGAAGCCTTCTCTCTCTCCAGCTGACTTCAGGGGTATCTTGGAAGCATGTGATCACCATGGTGGGAGTATTTATGACATGCAAATGCTCCAAATCAGGGTGCTTATTTATTTATGAGAGACAATTGTTAGACATTTCAACATTTGCCAGTACACCCCTGCATATATCCCATGGTAAGTTTTCTGTTTTTATTTTTACAATGAAAAATGCTATGGACTGCCTGGGTTTGAACCAACCCCAGCTCTGCCATTCCCTAGCTATGAAACCTCAGGCAATCCTATTTAATTCTCTGTGCCTCCATTTCCTCATCTATAAAACAGAGATAATAACACCTACTTCATGGGCTTGTGTGAAGTAAATGAAATAATCTATGCAAAATGCTTACTATTATTAAACATTTGGCAATTAGTATGAAATGCTTTACCATTATTTTGAGGCAACCTTTTCTGAGCTCCTCCTCCAAATTACTCTGTGAAGGGAAATAGACCGGAGGACATACTATGTATCCATTAGAGGATCCACTTCTTCCACAAACAGATTCAGGACACTTAAGGTTCCAGGAGTTCCAATTTTGAGACTAATAGGATCTATGGCATGTTTTTATTAAAAGCCCTGAAGAAAAAGTTTTGCTAATTCCATTGAAGGATAAAGCCCTAAACAGTCCAAGAACATTCGGGAAAAATGCATGATTGTCAACATATAAAAACACAGGATAAGAGAATATCAAATAACACATGTATTAAGATGATAGTGTCAAAAATACTTGAGTATTACTGAGAGCCACTGAGTATTCACTGTGGATGGATTGACAAGGCATGGGACCATATAACACAGTGAATCCCATGGTGAATGATGGACAGTGGTTAACAGGACAAATATGAGAACATTCTCTCACGAATTATAACAGATATACAGTACTAATACATGGTGTTAATAATACGGTGGTTTATGAGAAAAATACACCAAATGTAAGCTATGGACTATAGTTAGCAGTAATATTTTGATGATGTTCTTTTATCATTTATAACAAACGTTCCACAACAATGCAAGGTGTTGATGGTGGGTTGCTATATGAGAATCCTACATGTTACACATGATTGTTTTGTAAACTCACAAGTTTCTTTAATAATAATAATAATAATAATAAAGAAATGAAAAAAATACTTGAAGTATTGGTACAAAGTGAAGTAATAGAGGTTCCTAATGGTTGGACGCTCACACAAGATTTTGAATCCAGACAGGGAGCCAAACTTGTTTGTGTTATATTTGTTAAACTTAACAAATGGACTTCAAAGGCCTGAGCTCTAACTTTCCCTTTTTCAGCAGATCATGTGATCTTGCGTCTCAGGGTCTTCACTCCTTCTAAGCAGGGATGATACTTCTGTGCCCAAAGTACCTCATGGGATTTGTGGGAATCAAGAAAGAAAGAAGTACTAAAAAGAAAAAAAAAAAAACAATTCCCACACACATTTTGAGGGCGAGCCAGCAGACTGAACACAGGATCTACTTTTTTTCACTCATTCCCAGCACTCCACTGAAAACAACAGTAAAGGGACTTTTTAAAGTATAAATCCACAAAGGCAAGGAGAATAGGAGGCAATAAGCAATGGAATTTTGGAGCCAGAAAGCAGTTAAATAAAAAAAAAAAAAAGTGGTAAACTGACATCTGGGCCATTAATGAGTCCCGACACAAAGACGGTGAATGGAAGCTAAAGGAATCCAAAGGAAGGTTTGAAATGTCTCTCGATATTGAATTGGAATGAAAAAAGATACTTTTCCTAAGAAGTATCTGAAAGGTCTGAAAGGTGATTCTGGAACCCAGGATCTTACCGGAAATGCAAATTCTTGAGATTGTCCAGAACTACCGAATTAAAGACTCAGAGCGGTACCAGGACTCTGTTTAAACAAGCCCTCCAGGTTCTAACGCTTTCACACCACTGGTCTGTGATAGAGCAGCCTGAGGCTGAGCAGCAGGTGTAAGGATTGCCAATTGGTCCTCGCTTCACTGACCTAACACCAAGTGCTCATTAGAACCCAGGGAACAGTAATGTATTATTAGATACAGAATCACTGCCAAATAATAGACCCCAAAATTAAAGGAATTGTTACGATTTTTCCTCAGAAAATAAAAAAATTGGGATAAGAATTTTAAGTGATAATTAAAACATTTAACATTACCCATTATATTATATATTCCTAAATGGCCTTTATACCACAAAATTATTCCTAAAAACTTTAGAAAACTTATGGAAAAGATTATTACTGCTATGAACACAGTATAATTCCACAGAGTAGAAGCCATTTTTCTCCAGCAAGTAATCAATGATTTTTTCCTGATATGCATTACCAAGTGGCACAGATATTATCAACCAAGTTTAAGAATTAAATACCTCCATTTATGAATTAAGAAGAAAATAAAGCAAACAGCTCTATCATGAGCCAAGTAAGTACTATGTAGTCTACTAATCCTTGAGATTGCAAGTCTCTTGGATACCAGATTCAAAACAGAAAGTGATAATAACCTAGTTACAAGATTAGATCGGGGTTGGCAAACTTTTTATGTAAAGGGCCAAATCGAAAATAATTGCGGGCCATACATTCTCTGTCACAGCTACTCAACACTGCTGTTGTAGTGGAAATCAGCCATACACAATATACAAATGAATATGAGTGGCTGTATTCCAAAAAAAACTATTTACGAAAACAGGCTGCAAGCCAGATTGGGCCTTTGGGCTGTAGTTTGCCAACCGCTGGACTAGACTATGAAATATGAAACATTAGGACACATTCTTGGGACCAGATGTTGGACAGTACTTTCAAATACCCAACAGCACCTTATGGTGGATATGTTAACCTGCACTAGAGTTGGCAAGCCTTTATGCAGGAGAGTCTGAATTTAACTGCTTCTTGCCAACTTTAAATTTCTCTACCTCACATAACATGTGAATGAAGATACTTTATGCTTATAAATACACAAAATAAAAAAATTACTCATAAGACAAAGAGCAGAAAAGCTTGTTTTGATTGGGGTAAATTTTTACCCATGACATTAGTTCATTAAAAGCCTTTGTGGGGGCCGGCTGTAGCTCAATTTGTAGGGTGCCGGTTTACCACGTGGGAGGCCCCAGGTTCGGTTCCCGGGGCCTTCTTGAGCAGGCAGACTGCCTTGAGAGGGCAAGCCGCCATGGCAGGGCAAATTTTTAATTCATCCTCAAAATTAGTCTATTTAAACCATTAATGATCCTTCTTCACGTGAAAACATATTTAGGGAAAAGAAAACCTCACAAATACTGGATTCCAAATGTATGATAGTTTGGCAAGGAGACATTTGGAGAAGATTGGTGATACAGCTCTCCGTCTTCCCTCTCACTGCCTGACCCCAAGTTCAGGTTCAGGTAATTACTTGGTTGTTTGAGGAGGAAGGGAAGAAGGGAGGGAGACAGGAAGGCAGGGAGACAAAGCAAGGAGGGACAAAAAGACTACCTGTTCCCAAACTCTCTATGAACACTTACATTTCTCCCAGGGTCACATATTACAAAAATGTGTCTAAAAATCAAAGCACCTGATCACTTGACCAACCAAAGGAAAAGAAAGTAATTCCAAAATAAGCATTCATAAAATGTTGACTTATCAAATAAAAAGAAACAAGAAGATGAAAATATTGGGGCACCTTGAGGATCTCTGCTTTATTCAGAGTGTTTATTTTCCTTTTGTTTCTGGACCTGCACTAAAATAAAGAGTTGGTCAAGTATTCAATGCAGCACAAACTGATCTACCATCCAAAGAGCACAAAAATGCCTGTCACCCCTGGAACATCTGCTTATGATGTAATGAGCCATAAATAAAGAACTCAAATCATCTGGTGACCTAAAGATTTAATAGACTGAGTCTCACTTCCAAGAAAGATATCAGCATTAACACCAAAAATGGAATTGAGGGGAAAATCTGTCTTCTGACCACATGCATAAATTCTGGAAGACTAAAAAGAATGATAATAACAAAAGGTAAAACTAGAAAACTCTTTACCATGCAAAGTTTTCTCTACATAAAAATAAAAGAATAATTAGTAGTAGTAATGCTGAGATTATTAATTTGAGATATTTAATGTACTTATTATAGGATACATCAAATATTGTAATGTAAGTCTGAACCAATATTTTAAATCAAATATTAAGTAGCTTCATAATACTTGGATTGCTGTATTTAAGACAATTACATAAATGAGTATCCTTTTTCTTAGGAAATGTCCATAGATGTTTTAAGTGCTAGAAGTGCTTGATATACTCAAACTACTCTCAAATGTTTAGAAAACAGATAGATAGATAGATAGATAGATAGAATGATATAATATATGTGACAAAGTGCTAAAAGTTGGTAAATCTGGGAATCTGGGCAGGAGAGTATGTAAGTTTCATGTCTTATTTTTCTATTTTTTACAACTTCCTATATGTTTGAGCTTATTTCAAAATGAAAAGTCAAAAAACTCTTCATATTGCTAACTTGGAAGTATCAGTATGAACTTACAATTTTTCTTTTCAGAAAGATGTATTTCCTAACCTTATCCCCTGAAGAAGCCCCGAAATGCTGACAACCCATAGGAATAAGCACCCTTCAATCCTAGACTGTGTTTTCTAAATTCCTTTCCCACCAAAAGAATCAGGGCTCCCTGAGTGACAGATTCTTAGACTGGAATATGAAATGTACAAAATGAGCCTGGGGTATACTGTTGTTCCAAAAAGCAGGCTCAAAATAACTAATAGGACAGGGTTACTTCTGGGATGTTGTTTCTTGATCTGGGTGCTACTGGTCATATAGGTGCATTCAGTTTGTGAAAATTCATTGAGGATTCACTCATGAAAGGTTCTCTTCTCTGCACATATAATATTCTTCAATAAAATTCTTTAAAACTTTAATGGGAGAGTAGATGAGGCTCAAGAAGTTGAGTGCCTAACTCCCACCTGGGAAGTCCCAGGTTTGGTTCCCGGTGCCTCCTAAAAAAGACCAACAAAGAGCAGACAGCGAGAAGATATTGAGCAAAAATAATGAGCAGACAACAAGAAAAAATGAGCAAAAACAATGAGCGGACAATGAGCAAAAAACAAATGAGCAGAGAGCAAACGTGGCTCAAGCAGTTGAATGCCCACCTCCCATATGGCTAAATGTAACCAGAATTACTAAATATTATTTTAAGATCTGAAATGCAGATAAAAGATACAAAGAAACAACTTCCTGTGACTTGATACCATCTCCATAATCTTTTGCTTTTATTAAACACTGCCAAATCTATCCTTGTTTTTGGTTTTAATCTTACACAGAAGGCATGCTTCTGACTCACCTTGTATCTTGGAGTCCAAGTCTTCCAAGCCAGGTACTCCCAGTGGTTTATCCTCAGAGGCCTGCAGCTTTTCTCCTTGGGGATACAGTCTGTGGTCTGTCTATTGACCCTGCTAGGTAAATTACAGGGGTGGCTCCTGAATTTCCTTCTCTTGCTGTTTTCCCAGCAAGGAGCAGAAGCTGAAAAATAGAGGTTGCAGTCATATAGTGGATCTCTACAGAACTGCATGAGCCTCGGGGTGGGGGACGGGGGGGTGTCTGTCTATGGCCAATCAGACAATTTCTCCCAATTTATCTTTCGAGGAGAAAGTTCATTAGGAAGGTGTCTCAGCTTTCAACTTCGTTCAAACTTATGTAATCTCAAAGATGTAACCATTGAACTCCTCGGCAATAAGTAACATTCATGATTTGCATTTTACCCAGTGTTTGGAATAAGAAAACTCAATTTATATAGCAAATATTTTCTAAGCAGATAGAAAGTGTATTTTTCTAGAACCCCATTTAACCCTCCAACTAAACGTAAACAGGGTTTTTAAAAACAGGAAGAAAAAAGTAGTTTCATCACACAGGCAAATAAATGTACAATCCCTAGTGCCCTGATAAAAACCCATTAATAGTCTCTAATTTGCCTTAGAAGGGTAGAATTGTTGTTAATTCTCTAGCTGAAAGAGCTGATGATACTATAAAAAAAAAGTTTTCAACTTGACTAAATTTTACTGAAGGCAAAGATTTTATGAGAAAATCAAATATGTTCTTTTTTTTTTTTTAAGGAAAAAGAAAGAAAACCCTGACAAGTAATCCTGAAACACAACAGCAGTTTTTTCTTCCTTCATGCCATCAACCTCTCTAGCAGGCTCATTTACCCTCATCCTTACAAAGTAGCTTTAAAAATCACTCCTCAGGTTTGATTTTTTTTTCCAAGCCTGTTCTTTTACACTATTTTAGTTTTTCTTTTTCTTTTGCTTATGAGGAATTCCTACATATTCTGAAAGATTATGAAAGTGCAAAAGGGCTGTGCCATGATTGCTTCTTTAAAAAGTAGCATCTTTCTGCAAAAGGATAGGTTTGTTCTAAAGCCCCCTCCACCTCTGCAAAAAAAAATTTTTTTTTAAATTTCTACCACATTGTAAGACAATTCTATGATCTTACAAGTCCTAAATACAACCTAACTGTTGATTATGATGATGACATAGAAGAACGAAGGTTAGGGTCCATTCTGATTATTTTTAATGCTCAGCATTACATCTTTTTATTTTCTGCAAGCACTACTCTCTAATCTATACACTTTAACCCCCTATATATTTATAAGCAGACTGAATATGAATGGTCAGATATGGAAATTCCCCACCCTCTTTCCTATGGTGGACTCTGCCGAGCTTTGGAAAAGGAGAGGGCAATTGAAAAAGGAAGAAGAGAGAGAGAGAAGTATGATAAAGAGCCCCCTGTGCTATCCTGGTTCTTTCCCACTCCCACCTCTATTTTTCTTCCCTAGTCTTATTTTTCATAACTTCCTATATCCTAAAACAGCCAGTGGTCAGGTAAAGGAGAAGAGAGGATCACGGGGGAAGGTTTAGGTTTCCTCTGCTTCCCTCTTTTTCCCCACTCAGCAGCAGCAGAGGGGAGGGAGAAAGCAGGGTGAATTTTGCTGGCTGAACCTAAGGGAACTTTGTCCCTCCTGCCTCACACACACTGTGGGTCCTAGTCTCCAGCCCAGGAAATTAGACCTTGGGCTAAAGAGCATTTATCCTTTTCACTCTTCTCTTTCCTCGTAGTCTTTGCCTATACATCCTTCAGAATCCTGTTCAAAGCCCAAACTCCCACCTCCTTCATTGATCTTCCCAGCTAGAAAGCAGCTTCCCACAGACTCATGGTGAGGCTACCCCAGTCTATAGTTCTACATGCTGGCACCCCTTTTCTTCCCTACCCGACTGTGAAGACTCTGGGAAGCTAGGAGCACATCTTAGTTCCGTGCACCCAGTGTGAGAGTGAAAACTGAAATTCACAAGATTTCTACTTATATGTACTTTGAGTGAACTAATCTATTTTCATATTAACAGATGTGAATATTCACATGGTATGAATGCAATGTCAATAATTAGGGGTTTTGGCTTGTTCTAGGTTTATCATTAATGTTCATATGGAAATATAATGCCGTCTATAACCTCTCTGGGTTAAAAATTACATTTTCAATACATGGTTCAGAGATAACCAATCATCTCTGATGGATACTCAAGCCATGAATATTAGGAATAGTTGTTTTAACTCAGCTTCAAAAAATTTGATTAGGACAGAAAGATTTATATCATCACATTCAAATTCCAAATTTCCAGGTGAGTAATATATTAAGTTCTACCTGACAACCAGGAAGTTCACTAAGTGGCAAATAAACCTTATTTTAGTTAAGAAACTGTACAGGGCCTTATTTTACCTTGCATGTAAACTGTGTGCAGGGCAGAAGTCCAAAGGTGATAAGCTTATAAAGTTCAGACTGATTACTCCTGTGACAACACACACTGGAAGAGTAATTCTTAAAGCTCTAGTTAAGAAATAAACTCAGAAAAGGGAAGAATTGTTGCTTTAAATATATATATATATATATATATATATATATATGTATATATATATAAAACCAAAGTGAATGCTTTTTCTTCTATAGTATATGTTCACATATTCACAAAAAGAATCAAGTTGTAATTTAAAAATATTCACTGCAGACCAAAAAGTTCCCCGATACCCTCCTCCTAAGCCATTAATAAATTAAAAGTTGTGAAGATTGGAAAGGCTGGTTTGAATAAGGTCTCCCACACCAACCAGGACCTGGGTGGTTGTCTCTGGAAAATCTCATTAAGAAGAGTTTTGTGAGTTGGCAAAGTTTCTTTCTGAATGGCTCATTCAGGAAGCAAATGATCCATTATCTTTGTAAAAGAATTTTTCCTGTGAGCTCTGTGACTAATCCTCCCACAGCCTGAATTTTGCCCACATACACCGTGTTCTTGTCTGGTACTCCCCACACATTCTTCCTCATTTCTTTGCAAGCTCATCAGAGACCATGACGAATCCTACCAAAGACTACACTGTCCCATGTAGCTACTAAGTAGAGGCACAGTGCAAAATAGAGACAAGGTAAGGCGAACACAGTCACTCCTATAACAGTGAAGACAATAAAGACAACCAGAAAATTCTTTTCACAAAGTTAGCAGTTCATATAGCAAAGTCAATTTCCCCACAAAAATAAGAGATGAGAAAATTTGACTATTTTCTATTCATATATGGCCCATGGTTTTATTTCAATGATCACACCATTTTCACAAAGCAAGATCTTAATTAAGGGTTAAATATCCTAAATTGCTTTCCCAGAAAACTGTAGCCCAAGACACAATACAAAATCTTTCCTCAGAATCTTGCCTACTTCCTCTACTGCCTCCACTACCTTGGCTGATGAAAGATAATTGTTTTGCTTTATTCATTCCTACCTTTGATAATTCCAGGTACACTGATGGTTACTATGCTGTCTAAATCCCTAGGGAATAGTTTTAGCCCTATAACCCAATGGCATTTATGGAAACAAGGTTGTGCTGAGGTAATTTCTCCTAGGGGGAAAACACAAACCCCAATCACTATTACCCAGGAAGAACTGTCGCTTTCTTGTCAATGACAGATAATAAGACTTTTAATCTTGGAAATATATCTAATCTTGTAATTGATAACACGTAACAAAGAAACTAAAATTTACCACCTGAAATAATATACCGGAGTTTTCACATCTGCCATCAAGTACTGATTGATTCATCCACTCAGCAATAGGTCAATTGTCTCCTTATTATGCACAAGGATCAAAACCAGACATTAAAAAGGAACTAGAAATGTAACAAAAAATAGAAACAAGGACCTTTTCCTTAGGAATTTGAGAGTTTACCATAGAGATAACGGTAAAAAGGTACATGAATAATTTTTTTCATGTTATAAAAGCAGAAACTGTGCTATGGATGTTCACGGCATGAAAACTTTAATTCTGGCTTGGAGTTTGTGGGCTGATTGGGGAGCAGATCAGATGAATTTACTCAAAGCAGTTGGCATTTGCCAGATGAGTAGAATCGGGCAGGAATTGGACAAACAGAGATGGATTCAGGGCTTCAAACAGTGAGAACAGTGCATGAAAAGCATGAGGTAGCAAAGTATAGGCTGCAGTTCCAGTGCCCAGAGAGCTTAGGGTGAGAAAGGAAAGGGGGAGGTGATGCCAGAGAGGAGGTATGGAAAAGTGGTAGA
>PVKH010031761.1:0-12276 GCA_004027955.1 Chaetophractus vellerosus
CCTGGCTGGCTCTGGAGGCCATAAGACCATGTGGTTGGGTAGAACCTGCTATAGATGTAGAAGGCCTAATCTGGTCGGAAGTCCAGCTATGAATTTCAGGAAATCCAAGACTTAGGCTACTTCCCTGGGCAAAGGCTCAGGAGACCCACTACTGGTGGGAGATAGAAAAACTCATACCCCTCCCCCCCTTTAGGAGTAACCATATAGCAATCTGTTTATGATTTTGTACTTTGTTACCCTCCCCTTTAAAAATATACAACCATAATGGGCTATATACTAGACAATGTGTAGAAGCAGCAGCAGTAAGCCAAATGACTTGAAGCTATGAAGAAGGACACTGCTTATCAAGCAGCCTCACAGGGGTAGTAGCAAAAGGAGAAGGGTAAGCAAAAAGAAAACAGAAAGGTCAGAGAGGAAATTCCTATATCCATTTTATAGTACCAGCAAATCACTTGAATATTTTTAACTTTCTAGGCTCTACAATGGTAGAATTCATATATTACTGCTTTTGTGCCATTTAGAAGCAGTACTGTATGGTGGAAAACAGCCTGGTGCTTAGATATTTACATTAACCACATATGACTGAAGAGGCAGAGGGCAGAGAAGGTCATTAGGTATCAAGAGATAAATTAATCCATGTTTTGTCAATCACTGTGAAATCAAAATGGCTTATACTGTTAAGTGCAATGTCTTAAAAAGCTTTAAAAGAAAGACAGAAAGAAAGACAGACAGGAAGAAAGACAGGCAGAAAGACAGAAAAAAAAAGAAAGACAGAAAGAAAGGAAGGAAGAAATGCTAGCCTGTGAAAATCTATCTTTATCGCTTTGTAAGTAACAAAGGTCAGAGAGAATGTCTTGATCATCATTTTAACCCCTGGAGCATCTCTGGCACTGTACCTTACACATGGCAAGCAGTAGTAAATATGCACTGAACTGAATTTTCTGTATGAGCACCCCTGTTCCTTGATCTTTCTTTTTAGTGTTTCTTCTTTTCCTATTTCAGTCTTTATTTCTTCCCTTTGCTTGTGCCCCTCTGTCATTGTGGCTTAAGTGATAATTTGGACAACATGAAAAATATTAGGTTGTATTTATTGGAAGAATTTTAGGTTCACTTTTTTAAATTGGAAAAATAAATGTGAGGAACACTATATTTTTCTCTAAAATTCTTTACAAATTAAATTAAGTTACGGGTTGGCCTTCAACAGAAAAAAGTTCTATAACTCTGAGTTAAAGATTTGTTGCTTTCTGCTGTATTAAAATACAAGAAAGTTTATTTGTGCCATATTCTTTTTTTTTACTGCTAAACAAAGCCAAGAAACAAAATTTTCCATAACTGGCTACAAAAAGTAACACAGACCCATCCATCCTAGTTTCTATAGAAGTATACTTTCAAAACAGAAACCCAATATTCAATGGGGAAAAAAAGCCACATACTTTTCATGGTTCCATCATCTTCTTCTTCATCCTCACTGTTTATAACCATGGTCCCCAAGTCCGATTCTAACATTGTGCTGTTATGTTCAATCATGGTCTGCGCCCCTTCACTCATCGTGCTTGTGGCCCGCATAGTGCCCACACTTTCTGAACTAGTCTTCACCATGGTATGGGAATCCAGTTCATCTTCATCCTGCAAGTAAAATACGGTAATGAAGGAGGATCTTTCTAAGAGAGCTGGACTTCTTAATTCTTAATAACAATATAATATTCTTTTGATAATGATAAAAATATGACTTTTACTACTACTACTAATTTTAATATAAGGACACATATACAAATGTTAGCCTAAAGGCTAAAATTATCCAAAATAACCTAAAGTTTTAAATAATTAAAGATCAAGCAATAGAAACTATTTGATGAAATAGAAGGCTGCTAGTTGCTTTTAAAATGAGGATTCAGGAAGGTAAGTTATCAATCAACAAATGTATAACAAGGAGTATGGTGACAAAATATTTAAGCAAATAAAAGAGCATATCAAGGAGAGAATATGCCAGCACTTTCTATTACAACAGGCATAATAATGTTTGTAATCTTGTGTAGCAGCAATTAGCTTTTAATTATGGATCACAAAAGAATCAACTGAAAATTAATCTAAAAAAATGCTTTTTAGAACTTCACCAAAAGATATGCTGGAATAGAGCCACAAAAATAAACTAACAAATTTAGTTTGAGAGACCAAATAATCTGCCTATTTGGATAACTTGATCATGCAGTAAAATTCATTTATATCTATTCCACTTTTAGTAGAAACTAACCAAAATCTAGAGCAGGTAGAGGTCAATAAACGAACGTGGAAAATAAGGAACATCAATGGTATATCTCAGCAACTTAGATGGTTCGACTTAACAGTAGTTAGACAGCTGTCTGATACCCCTCCTGTTCCTAAACACAGGGATAAGCCAGGGCATTATCCTTCAAAGTCTTTTGCTCTATTTTCATGACCCTCTCTGATATACTACGGACTCCCAAATGTCCAAATTTTCCTATGTCTTTACTTGTTAAATGTCCAATGACTTCTAAAACTCAACACTCCCAAATTGGGCCTCATTTCATTCATCTCCCTAGGCCCTCCTGTCTACCACCACTAAGCTCAGAAATCTTCACTAGCTACCCAACAGTGAAACTTCAATGTCTTATAGATTCATTCTGTTTCATTCTCCATATACAATCAGTCAACATATTCTTCAAAAAAA
This sequence comes from Chaetophractus vellerosus, assembly GCA_004027955.1. Classification (NCBI taxonomy): domain Eukaryota; kingdom Metazoa; phylum Chordata; class Mammalia; order Cingulata; family Chlamyphoridae; genus Chaetophractus; species Chaetophractus vellerosus. Next base: position 2,690 of record PVKH010031761.1, read on the forward strand.
TTCTCTCAGCGCTATCTCTTCTATTCTCACTGCTATTAGGTAAATCCTTCATTACCTCATACCTGAGTTACTGCAGTAATGCTTCCTGACTGAATATTCTCTCTCCTCTCTGACCTTCTAGATATACCATTGATGTTAGGTCAAATCCTGGTTCTAATCGAATCTAACCTAATAGACATAAGAGCTGTAAGTACCATGTAAATTTTCTTTCAATGGTGTTATGATGATTAAATGAGAAAAGGTATGTAAAATGCCAGCATACTATTTTTAACAAGGTCACTTCCCACCTGCCTCAAAATACACATTACAAAATATACCGTATTGTGAACATTATTTGTATCACAATATTCTACCAAAGAATCTCCCTGTTCTTGCCTGTGTTAAATCTAAACATTTCTGCCTAGATGTTAAAATCCTCCTTGTTCTTACCATCTTCTACGTGGCCAATCCTATTTTTCCATTGTTCACATATCCTTTAATACAGGCAGACTGATCTTGACCGAAACTCCCTCAGCCAAAAACCCGTATCATGCTATGATCATTCTTTGCTCATGTCTTCTTCTCTACCCAGGACGTCCTTCTTCCTCTATTCATTTAACTAAATCCTACCTAGTCCTATATCAAGTGTCTAATACCTCTATGGGTAGTTCAGTGTATAAATTACCCTCTTCTCCAAACTTCTGTGGCATTTACAACCTACAATACACACTTTTGCATTTAAATTTACACATACTATGAGCAATTGTTTTGTAAAAATCTTTTATACATTTAAGTACCTTGTAGACAAGAATGTCTTATAGTACTTCTGAATCCCCTAAAGTGTCTCATTCAGTATTCAGTACACAGTACATATTCAATACATATTCATTTTTTTTCAATGCCACTAAAAAATCATGGATCTTTACACTTAGAAAAATTCAAACCCTCATTTTATATTTGAAAACAAAACAAAACAAAACAAAACAAAAAAAACTGATGCCATAAAAATAAGACTTCCCCAGGTCACAAACCTACGAAAAAGTAGAGCTGGGACTAAAAACTAATTCTTTTTTTTCTTAGTTCATCATTCTACTAAATACATGTGCCTTACTTACATTTAAATTTGGATCTATTTGAACGCTTAGGGTAGAGGTGTAGGCTTACAATTATAACAGCTTATGTCACCAGCTTCTATCCTCAAAGAAACCTTCCTACTCCAAGCCACTACCTTCTTTCACTTGGACTATTAAAATAGCCTCCCAATTGTTCCCACTGTTTCCACTCCTGCCACCCAACAAGGCAAGATATTTTTAAAAGATAAATCAGATCATGTTACTCCTCTGCTCAAAATCCTGCATTTGGCCTCCCATCACACTTAGAATAAAATCCTAAATCTTTCCCATGGCCAAATGTGATCTGGCCCAGTAACATCTGCCAATCCTATCTCCTATCACATTCCTTCTTGTTCACCAAGCTCCAGTCATGCTGGCCCCCTCTGGTATTTCTTGAGCATTTTAAGCACATTTCTCCTTGACCCTTTAAATTGGGTGATCCCTCAAGCTTGCAAGCTTTTCCACAAGACAGTTTGATCTTTTACTTAACTCAGGTCTCTATTTACATGCTACCTCCTCAGTGAGCCTTTTGCTGACCAATCTAAAATCGAAGGTTCCATCACTCTCTATTCTTTTATCCTTCTGTATTCTTTATAGCACATTTCATTACCTACCCTTATTTTACCTATATATTTGTTTATTGACTGATTGATTATCTCTACCACTATAATGTAAATTTGCTTAAGGCAGGAGACTTCTTTTTCACTGCTGAGTTCTCATTGTTGAGAATACTTGGAACATAGTAGGTACTTATTTGATATTTGTTTATTGAATCAATTAATTTATATTTTCACTTATTAATTCACTCAAAAACATTTATTGTACATTTATAATATGTCAAGGAGTGCACTAGGCATCTGAGGTATGAAGATGAATAACTTTCATTCCATTTTATTTAAAGAGCTTGAGGTATAGGAGAAACTGAGTGATATATGAACAATAAATTGTAAGACAATTTGTTAAGTTCTACAAGAAGAGTGTTGACAAAGTACAATAAGAGTATCAAGAGTAGGCCTCTAATGCTGACTATACCAAGTGAAGAAGGCTGCACAGAAAAGGCTGCCCTTTAGTTAGGTCTTAAGGATGAACAGATTATATAAGTAACATATAACCATATAATCAGATCTTGTTAACAGATATGTTCCTGGTATCCAGTGCAAAGTCGTGTTCTCATTATATAATCTCTTAAATGAATGCTAAAGTCCTCACTATGAAGTAGTGCTAAAGCAAATAACCAAGGACAATGCTATGTGAGGTTCTAATGTACAACTTTATTTAAACCAACTAATTATCAAACACAGAATGGCTGTGAAAGAAACTCTGGAAGGGAAATTAACGTTATTAACTAGATGTATTCTGTTAATCATTCATTTAATAATGATAAAAGTAGTTACTGTCAATATAAGCATAACTATGCTAAGGTATTTTTACAGGCTTATCCTTATGTAAATCCTTTTATTAACCCTGTGGAGTATTATTAGCCCCACTGTGCAAATGGCAAACCTGAAACTCAAATAGGTTTAACAATTTGTCCAAAGTGCTACAATAAATAAGTGGAGAAGCAAGGATTCTAACAGCCCAAGATCTAATTTCCTATTGTACAACGCTTTTTAAATATCTACTGTTATCCCAAATGGAATTATTTATTACAGATTAGCTAGAATATGTTTCATTTTGCTAACTTAATAGATGAGGAAACTGACATACACATAAATAAACTGATTTACCCTTGGTTATGAAGCTAATAAAAAAAAAAAAGATTTATTCTTTCCAGTAGGCCCCACTTGAGCAGGGAGGGGAAAATATTGATTTTCTATCAGTTCCTTTTTAAAATCTTCTGCTTATTTAATATCTTATATTACCATGATTGCAACCAATTTATCCCCAAAACACTAAATCTGATTTTATATGCATGAGTCATTTGTCTCTTATCCTTGTAAGATTAAATGCTGTGACTATTAAATTTAACAAGAAACATAACATCAGATCAGTGTAAAATAGTACTTTTAGCCTTCCTATATTCTAAATGGGAGTGGAATCTATAAAGGGATAATGAAGCTTGCACCTCTGCATTCATACATTTGACTCAGATAATTTGTAAAATTGTGAAAACAGTGAATCAAGTTTGGAAGGGATTATTCTTACTTCATATTATTTTACTTACATACTTACTTTGCTAATCTAATACAAATCGACACTAAAAAAAAGGCAATTAAAAAATAGAGTGAACACTTAATTCACTAATGAGAGGATAGCACCCAATCAGTAAATAATAAAGTACAGATGGAATGAGATGTGGTTCATATGAAATGAGAAAACTCAAACACTAGTAATTTGGTGAAGGTGTTGAAATTTTTCAGCCACATTTTAAAAATCATTAACTCTGAAATTATTCTTGATATTTTAGATTGTTAAAATTTCACATGATGCATTTTTATAATAAAACATTATGATGTTTCTTCAAAGTTATACTTCATTTCTATAAAGATTGTTATTCCTCACAAAAGAAAAGCAAAAGACGAACATGTTGATACTTTATAGAAAAGGTCTGCAGAGCAGATGCTTCCCCACTGCAGAAAGCAGCCAATTCCAGTAAGGAATACAATAGCATTTTCAATCAGAGGCCATCATGTGCCAGGAATGCAAAACAGAGTACTGATGATAATCCAGTTTATGAATCATAAAATCCACAAGGAATACAAATATTTGAAAACATTATTAGGAAATCCTACTCCATTACTAAAACAGACTTATTCTCCCACAGTCTGAGAAATAATCTGAGACTGCAATAGGTGTCTTTACATTTCTATTATCTACCACCTTAACGGACTTTCAAGTATTTAGCTACTATTTGAATGATTTTAAGGATATTTACATGAGCATTTTGGAAAGTACTTGTCATCAGTAGTAAAAATGACATGTTAAAAGACTATTCCTTTTTAAATAGATGTCCGAATTGGAAATACTCTGATTACTTTATTTCTTTTTTGAAATGATATTAAATACTTCTTTATTGCTAATGCAATGACATATTGTATAGTATTGTTTAAGTATAGAGCAGTGATCTTAAAGGCTTTGATTCAAATGAACAATTCTAGTGCATATGCTATTCTGCATGAAAAACGTTTTATTCTTCAGGGTGAAAAATGAATGTGTAAGATATCTAAGTGAACCAATTATACAAAAGGTTGCAATATTATAATAGTCTAGATATCTTAAAAACTTCCTAGAGATGTTAATGAAGGGCTGGCACTGAAATACCAAATAATAAATGTAACAAACTTACTACCAATTCATAGCTGAGTTTTCAAGAGAGTAAAGGAAAACCCTAAGGGTCCAAAACAGACAGAGCCGGGAACTAGAGTGATAAACTAAATCTGACATTAGACCTTAGGGCTGTCTTAGGGGCCTATGATGATGAATCATAATAAACAACAACAATAGAATTAAGACTCCCTTGCTCCTTAGAATTAAGCTAGGCTCCTTTAGATGGATCTTAGGATTAAAAAAAAGTAGACAGAGGCATTCTAGATTGTAGAAAACAAGCAAGAAAGTTGGAATATTCTGGCTAGAATGAAAAGCAATAACGAGTGAGTTTGACTGTCTTAAGGGATGGCCTAGAGCTTATGGAGTACTTTAAAAACTGGGAGGCAGCTTGGCAGTTGCTTGACAGAGGAATGATAGCAAACCTTGGAAACTAATGGATGACTCCAAGAAGGGAAAGACTAAAGACACCAAGACAGAAGGTTGTTTTTGAAATCCAGAGTTGAGGAATAGAGTCTGGTAAAAAGGGATCCTATAGAAACAGAAATAAGTCAAATTTGAAAGAAATCATGAAAGAAGCATCAGCATGTTCTAGAAACTTTCTAGACAGTCAAATATGATGGATCAAAAATAATCCTAAAGTCCATAACCTAAAGATAGCAAACTGAGTTTAAAGAGAAAATTGTGACTCTAATTTGAATGAAATAGCAAACAAAATAGATTATGCCAGTTATTTGTAACCAAAAAGTGACTTACTGGACTTTGCCACTTCAGCACATGATAAAGGAATTGAAATCTAACTATTCATTTGTGGTGAAAGAGTCAAAAAAGAAAGCAACATCAAGGCATGTGCAGTGCAAGTGTGGCACTTCTCCCTCCACGCATAACTAAATTGATGGGTTGGTGATTACTCCATGCTAACCTGTGTCAATAAATAAATTTTAATTATTACTTGAATTTGTAGGGGTGGAATGAGAAAGGAAGGGAAAGGGCAAAAATCAAAGGGTACTATTGTTTATTTGTTTGTATGTCTCACTTCATGGAGTATGCCTCACATGATGGACGAACCCTATGTATCACTAAACTAAAAAGCACTCTTGCTAGAGCCAGGTGAAACTATTGATGGTCCCCAATAGAGCATTACCTTCAAATTGCACTTCCAAACATAGTAAAGGAGAACACTGAGCTCTGATCCCATTGTCCCTGTTATCAAGGCACAGTTGTGCATTTTTGTTGAAATGAAGCCAACAGTAGGAGTCACTGTTAACCTGGTCTCATTAGTACCATGTTCAACCCAAAAGAGCTAAGAATCACTGAGAATATATAAAAATATTCTCCTTCAAATAGCTGCCCTTAAGCATTACTTCCTTGTCTGACAGGCTGAAGAAAGTAATAAATTGCTCTTCACCAGTAAAAAATTACTAAGATTTACAGTAAGTAGGCAGTCCTTCTATTTCACAGCAAAGACAGCATAATAGCTTATACAGCTGCTGTCTTTGACATACCTGTCTTTAACAAACAGAAACTTCTGCCTGCATTCATCCTAATGTTTTGCATGTTCACAGGCATGTTTTAAAGTTACATCAAAGCTTTCAGGATCTCCAAAAGTCATAAAAGACTTGTTCATCAGTACAAGTCTAATGGTGAGAAGGTGTGTGGGCAGTACTTCAGAGGCTGCACGATGCAAGACTGCACAAGTTCTTGGCATTATATTAAAAGTTTCCAAACAAAAGATTATCTTACGTCCCTAGTGCACAATACTGAGATACAATAGAATAAGTTAAAAACTAACAGCAACCTTAATCATGACTTTCTTTTTTCTCTCACAGCCAAGAGCATGTCAAAGGATTAACAAAATATAAATAAGCTTATAAAATCAAATATTTAAAAATAAGAATAACATCTTTAAAAACTGTTGTGTTGTTACAAGCAGTTTATAAAAAATCCACAAGAGGGCACCAAAGACAAAAGACTCAAATTCTATTAACTGGAGATTTACACAGACAAAATACAGATTATTACATTTATTCACAGTGTTGATAACTTTCAGAATAGACTAGTGGCCACTGACATTCTTTGAAAAGAACTGAAATATTTTAAAATAGCAAAACCACTGTCACGTCAGAATTTAGATTTTCATGTAAGCAAGGCTTAGGTTTCTAAAGGGCAATGGGTATCTTCTATATTTGCAACTTCCACAATGACTTGCATATAATAGCAGGAACTCAATGAACAGTTGTTGATTCCACAGAACTGGTAGGACCAGATATTAGGAAATAGGAAACATATTACTTTATCACTACATTCTAAATTGGTTTTATATAAAAAGATGTATGACTGCATATCTTATATTCCAAGAACAAATATAACTCAGGGCTACTTTGTCTTTGAAAAGAATCCCTTCCTCTCCCTGTATTTTCTTTTATCTCTTTTCTGCTCCATAATGATAGTATTTAAAAAGCAAACAAGCTTTAAAATACATACTTACAAGAAGTTATCACTTGCACAAACTTAGAAATATTGTGAAATGATTTAAAGAAATTACCTTCCAAAATGTATAATTCAGAAGATTATTGCTTGAAGCATGCTAAAACAACAACGCTGATTTTAGCATAGTTTACATTACTGAAGCTCATATACAAATGAACTTCTGGGGCAGAGGAGTTACAGGGTAGAAAGAACAAACCCAAACATTTATCACACTTTAGGTTTAAGAATTGCTAAAGAAGTATGCAACCAGTATCTATCTTATTTTTAAGATATGTAAATACATATTCTGTGTTGATGATAAACTTGTGGCATTGTGCTAAACAATAAAGGGCAAAGGTTAGGTAAAACCTATTATATAAAGCAGGTCTATAAATACATTTGTTGATTCAATAAATATTTAGTGAGTACTCACTGTGTGTCAGGTGATGTGCTGAGATACAGTCATTGTCTTTGAAAATTATATGGTTTAGTTGAGAAAATTAGGTAATAGGCAAAGAAATACAGGGAGATAAATATTCTCACAGAGCTAAACACAAGACATCATGGGAGCACAGAAGAATACTCACCTAACTAAAGTTTAGAGGACCATCATGAAAGACTCCCTCCTTTCCAGGGAGGAAGTGATGTCTAAGATAACTCTCAAAAGACAAGGAGTTAATCAGGCCAATGGGGGACAAATGAAAAGTAGTGAAGGCAGATGCAGCAGCCTATGTTTTTCTTTAAACGCTTCTTGGGCAATGCCATCTATGCTCATAGTTTAACTACCACTTGCATCAGTCTGCTGATTCCCTACCAACTGCCTGATTTCTCCCTTCAGGTTCAGACCTGTATGTCCAACTCAGGGTAAATCGGACCCATGGACACCTCAAATCAAATAAGTCCTAATGTGATCTCATGTTACCCAGAAAGTGACCTTGGAAAGAGTACTCTGGAGAATATTAGAGTCACCATATAAGAGGTGGAGAGAGTATAGATGAAATGAAGAAGCAAAGGCTCTATTCTATTAAGAAGTTAGGTTGTGAATGATTTGTTGCTGATTTCTTCCTGCTCCCTCCCTTTTTTAAAAAAATGGTCAAAATATAACTAAATGTTTAGGCTGAAGAGAACAGACCCAGAAGAAAGGGAATATGTGGCTGACTGAAGGGGTTAGCAGAGAAAGGGCCTTTAAGGGAGGTGGGAAGTTTAAAATCAAGGGACACTATAATACTTAACATAAGAAACAATTACTGTTCTCTATGTATATCTCTATTGCAGTACCTGTTATACTGCATTATAATCAGTTCAGTTTACTTGTTGCCGCTCCCATTAAACTGCAGGCAAAAACATTGTCTCATTTTTGTTCTATAGCAACATTTGTCAATGGAAAAAAGATATCTCCTCAAATAGGGAGAAAAGAAAAACTTGGTAAGGATATAGAAACATATTAAAGTTAAAAGTAAATTGAGATGTAACTAGAGCAATAAGACAAGAGAGAATTAAAAAGTATTCAGATTGGAAAGTAAGAAATAAAACTGCCTTGATTCACAGATAACCTATATATCTAGGAAATTCTAACAAATCTTCAAAAACAAACAAAAAAAATGACAACAAAAATCTCCTGGAACTTAATAAGTGACTATAGCAAATTAACATGATAAAAGGGTAATATATAAAAGTCAATTGCTAGAGGAGATGGTGTAGCTCAGTGGTTGAGCACCGGCACCCCACATACGAGGTCCTGGGTTCAATTCCCGGCCCTAGTACCTCAAAAAAAAAAAAAAAAAAAAAATCAATTGCTTCCCTATATATCAGCAATGAACAATTGGAATTTGAATTAACAACAACAAAATCATTTATAATAGCACAAATAAAGCCCCACAACACTTAGGTATGAATCTAACAAAATATTTACAGGATCTGTGTACAATAATGCAATGATGAAAGAAATCAAAGATGATCCTAATAAATGAAGAGACATTCCATGTTCATGGATTAGAAGACTCAATATTGTTAGGATGTAATTTCCAAGTCCTGAAAATGCCCTTGTATTACACCTGTTTTTCCCTCTCCCTGTCCTCAGAACCTTCAGTGGCCACAGCCACCTTATCAATGATATAATTTCTTCCATTGCAAGAATTGCAGTAAGTCTACAGTAGAATACCACTAAGTCTATTTTAGTCCATAGTTCACTCTCCAATCCTGAGGATTCTGGGATGGTGATGCCCACTACACCTCTAATTGAGAGGGGTCTTCGATCCCATATGGCTGATGGATAGGACTCTCTTGCTTGAAGTTGTAGGCTGTCTCGGTTCCTTGGTATGGTGGCTGTCCATCATCTCCACCTGGTTAGTTGTCCTGGGTGAGTCCAATGAACTGGAGAGTGGGTGTTACAACTCAGTTGAGATACAGGGCCCAGCTGGCACACATGGACAGCCCAAAGATTTAAGTCTCTTAGATGAACACTTACCAACTCTAGTACTAATTATGGGTTCAAATAGAAGGAACAGTAGAGCCATGTGTAGGGAAACCACAACTGAGACCAACTCTGTCACACTGGGGAGCACAAATTCCAAAGTAGGGCCCTCTGGCGAGGCACCAAACTCCTGAGCTATCTGTCCTGCCTATAGTGTCTGGATGTCTCCAGAGCTCTCAGGAGCCCTGCTTTTTCGGATAATATGACGTTGCAATGACAGATACAGGCCATTATATATCTTGCCATAACCTACAGAATTGTGTGGGAGAGTGTGTAAGCTACAATGTAAA
>PVKH010031762.1:0-12275 GCA_004027955.1 Chaetophractus vellerosus
TTTCTTTTCTTTTCTTTCCTTTTTGTTTTTCTTTTCTCTCCTCTCTTTGCCTTGCCTCTCCTCTCATTGCCTTTCCTTTTCTTTGGTGTATATTGCGAGAATCTACATAGACAAGACAGTGCTTACCTTTAAGTTATTATGAAAAGATAATAATAAAACTTATAAATAACCTTCTATTTTGCAAATTTAAATGGCCATTCGTTTATTGTTTATTGAACAGAGTGTTTCTCAAGGCCTAGTTGCATTGTTATATTGTGGAATATTTCAAATAATGCAGCTTTCATTTTTAGAAATTAATTTTTATACCTATTAAAAATTAAGTAGAAAAAATTAGGTCTTACTTTGTCATAAAGATAATAAACATCTGGCCTTAAAATTATCTATTAGACCTAATAAACTGATTTTTTTCCTTAGAAAAATAAATTGAAAAGCTATTCCCAGAGATAGTTCCAAAACCAAAGCTCAAGGCTTTTAATATTTCTTCACAGTCTAATGATCCAGTTCTCATGAGGTATTTCAAATAGTCCCAAACATAAAACGATATTATAACCACATGTCTGACACAAAAACATCCAATATTAATAATGGTTGGTTTGACTAAGTAGAATTTCCCCATAAAAACTAGATAAGACAAATTAAACATAAACAAGCCAAGCTTCATCCAAATATTTCCAAATATCTAGTCACCTAAAACAAATAGGCTAGTTTTTTTTTATATAAAGCTTTTGTCTTGTGACTGTCATGACAACTGGTGACCACACGTTAATGTTCTTGTCAGTTTGAGATTTAACCACAAAGTCCAGAAGACACTTCAGAAAGTATTCTTTGCTTTTGTTTCCTCCACTAAATTCTTAGATGAAACTGTGAAGTTGAATGAAGCCAGTAAGACAATAGCAGGGTGTGCTAAAGTTAGATTTTACTTTATGACTGTAGATAAAAAATTAAGTCAATGGGACATGACTGGATCCATTTAAACACTATCTCATAAACTAAATAATTTAATAAGCACTTAAAAGTTTTGTGTGCATCAACTTCATTACTTTTGGACATCATAAAAATATTACATAAATAGTAAGTCCAAAAAGATGATTTTATAGAGTTATTTTTCAAAATATTTCATATATAATTAAATCCTTATTTCCATTTAAAAAGTAACCAATAATAAAACTATTTGACATAATTTTCCTTTATTTTTTAAATTTTGTATGACATTGGTATCTTGGAATGAGAATATTTTGTTCTTACATTTCTGGTCATTATTCAAGTAGTTGCACACTTTATTCAATCTAGTAATTGCTAGTTCCCAAATATGTCCTTTAATTTTTATTCACTAAGAGCAAAAATAGAGGAGAAATGTTATAGTAATTATAGAAGGTCACTGATGAAAATTGTTTTATTATCTGCAATTAGCAGACCTTGTTTGAATCTATATAACATTGTCATTACAGCAATTTGGTGTGATTTCCTTTAAAATTCCTATTTTCTAATTATAAAGAATATATACTTTGTGAAAAATGCTGATAAGCAAAAATAACAATCCAAAAATCAGCTGTGATTCCACCACCTAAAAATAAATCTGTTGTCATGTAACTGTTTTCCCTCTGGTCATTGTTCTAAGGCTGTTTCCTTATGTATTCACAGAAAGAATAGGATATACATATGATTTTATAACCAATATTTTTCAGATAATACTGCATTATGACTATCTTTTCAAGACTTTAATTATGCTTTCTCAATGCAATTTTTAATGGCTGTGTAATATTTTAATATGTAGCTGTATCTTAGTTTAACCAATCCCTAACTGCTGGACAATAGAATTGTTTCCAACTTTCCACTACTAAAATAATGTATTGATGAACAAAATCTTTGGAACAAAATTTCTTTGTTCTTGAATGTCCATAAAAATTTCCTTAGGATACAATCCTAGAAGTAATATGCTGGGTTAAAGATGCATTCATTTTTAGGATTTTAAAATTAATGTTGCAGAATTACCATCCAGAAAAATTTTACTAGTAACTTTGCATATTTTTCCAAACTTTACCAATATTCAGTGTTGTGATTTTAAAATATCTTTGGTAATTGAATAAATGAAAGAGATCTCATGTTATCATTTTTCCATCTAATAAATACTATATAGACTAGACATTATTCTTGGCTTTGGGGATACAATAATGAGGAGAAACAGACTTGGTTCTCTCTCCTCATATACTTTAAAGACTAGTGACTGAGACCAATATTAAGTAAAGAATCACACAAATACATGTTTACTTAGAACTGTAGAAATTACTAATAGGAGAAATTCAAGGTATGCTGAAAGAGTATAAAGGGGGAACTGACCAAGTCAAGAGGATTTGGAAGTAAGGACTGATGACGCTTGAGGTGAGTTCTGAAGGAAGAACAGGAGTTAATTAGAAGTTAATTAGATGAATGAGAGGGTAAGAATTCCTGCCTGAAGAACTGCTATGGAGAAAGAGGGAGGTAAGGACCAATCCTTGCAGTCGTGATAAGATTTGGGCCTTTGATCTAAGCACAATAGTAAGTCATTAAAGAGTTTTAAGTAAGAAAGTGAAATGATCAGTTTTATTTTTAATAGAAAGCTCTGGTGGTAAAATGAAGCACAGACCTGGATAGGGGCTGGATTGCAATTATGGAAAAACAGTTAGAGAGCTATGTAGCCCCAGCAAAAGGTGGTGGTGGAATGGACTACGGATGTAGTGGTGAAGATGAAGAATTAAGAACAATAACATTTAGAACTTGGAAGTAGATTGGAAATGAAAGAGGAAAGTGATATGATAAGTATAATGTCTAGCTTTCTAGAAAAGATAAAGTTTACAGAGGGAGAACCATGAGTTCAGTTTGGAATATATATTGCCTATTAGTCTCTTTTGAGACATGGAAGTGGAGATTGTATCAAGGAAGTTATGGTCCCTTATTAAATGCTATTTAAAATTTGAGTAAATTGCAGACTGAAAAAATGTCCATTAAATATTTGTTGACATTAATGCCATTGGTAACTCTAGAAAGAGTTTTTCAGCAGAGTAATGGGGTCAGAATCCAAAATGAAGCAAATTGACAAATGAATCAGTGGGTGAGGCAGTGAAACCAAGAAATGTAGAGAAATATCTTGAGAAATTTGACTGAACAGGGAGGCAAGAAAAATCAAGGAGAGGTTTCCCTCCCTTTTTTTATATGGCAAATATTTTAAATACTTATCATATTTAAGAGCTGATGAGAAAGATCCAATGGAGAGTGAGAGATTTACTATATGAGAGAAAAAAATATTTTTTTAAAGTAAGAGTTTTAAAGAAAAGTAAAGAGGAATAGAATCAAAGCAAAGGTGATAGGAGAAGGGTGTATCTATTTGCATGTTTGTAAGCAAAAAAGATGTAGGCGTTACTATGAATTTTCTTTGTGAAGGAGAAGTCAAGGTCATCTCTGAAGGGAAGAAGGAGGAGAGTGACTGGAGGTTGGAAAAGAGTAGAAAAGTTTGAAAAAGACAATTCAAAGAGGAAGTGTATGAGTTGGCCAGGGTAATGTAGGAGGATTATTAGTGTGAAGGGACCATTTAAGATTGTTGTGCATGAATTTATAGTAAAACTCCATGGAGAAAGTTGAGTGAACACCCTTGATAAAACTTGGTGACCTAGTGCAAACAAGAGAAAATAAGCAGTTAATTTCATCCAAAGATGAAGGTTTAAAATACAAGGAGGTTTAGGATTTAGATATCTCCCTCCCCTCAGAACCTCTGGTAACCACTATCTTTATATTAATGTTACAAGTTCTTCTGTTACTGTAAAAATAATAAGTCTACTTTGGTCCATGGTTGCATTCTCCCCTTATGTTTGTTCATTCCTCAGTCTTGAGGATTTGGGGGTGGTGATGCCCACTCTGCTTCAGATTGAGAGGAGGCTTAGATCTTATGGGGCAGATGGAAGGAACTGTTTTGCTTGCAGTTGTAGATATTCTTTGTTTTGGGGGATGGGGGTTGTCCATCATCATCATTTTGTTACTTGTCCTGGGCAAGTCCAATGAACTGCAGAGTTGGTTTGGCCCCAACTGGCATATGAACAGATGAAAGATTTAAGTCTCTGGGACATATATTTAACTGGTGTAGTGCTAATTATAGGTTCAAATAAAATGGGTAGAAGAATCGTGTAGGGAAATTATAACTGAGCTTAACTCTGTTATAGTGGGGAAATAGGTTATCATATATTCCAAGGTAAGTCTCACCAATGGGGTGCTGATTTCCTGGGGTTGTGTGCCTTGCCTATAGTGTCCAGATGTCTCTAGAGCCCTCAGGAGCACCCCTGCTTAAGGCTTTGTTTACTGTGGCAATGAATGAGATCTGTCAAGGGCCTAGGTTTTATAAAAAAAAATGTTGTGGTTGTTTTTATTGCACACCGATTATTTTAGATAGGATTTTTGCCCATATCACAACCATTTCTATCATGGACTATAGAGAAGCTTCTGATTCTTGCTATTAAAGAGTGAAATTTAAAAGGGGCAGGATAGAAAATCATCTCTAGAAATTCTATTTGGGCACTTCAGGTATCTTTGTTTAACCAGTCTAATATAGATCATAACCCTGAACATGAAATTAGCTAATAAAGATTTTGAAATCAGAATAAATAGCCTATATTCAAACTTCAGGAAGATGTATAGTGTGTTATAGGATAAAGACTAAGCTGCAGTAACAGAAACTCAGAAATGCAGAGACTTAAAGAACACAGGTAATTTCTCACTCAGGTTAGAATCCTGAAGAATGCAGTCCAAGATTTAGGGTAGCTGTGCCCCATAAGACAATTCAGCATGGAGAGTCTTTCCTTCTTATAGTTCACCCATCTCCTTGAACATCATTCTATCCGTTTGATTAAAGCTGGATCACTGGTACTTTCATGTTCCAACTTGTGGAAGGAGGAGGAAAAAAGAAGTCTAAGGCAAGCAATTTCCCTTTATTTGAGCAAAGAGGCAGAAGGTGCACAAGTTATTTCTGTTCATGCTCTATTTGATAAGAATTGGGTCACATATTTATACCTAGCTGTGAGGGAGGCTGAAAGATGTAGTGTGCAGGAAAAAAAGAGAACAGACTTGGGGAATACAGCTAGCAGTCCACTCGACCTAGGAAAGTGGTGTGAATCTTTCCGAAAAAGAAGTACAGAATTTACTAAGGATTTCTCCTGACAAATTTATTTTAAGTGTAAACTAATGTTATTTCTTGGGTTTTTTTTTTTTGCTTACTTTAAAATTAATTGTAAAAAACTCACAAAATCAGAAAGAAATGTCTGCATCTAGAGAAATATTTAAAGTTCTCGGCATGTTTACTCCCCCTTACTCCCCTAAATTTCTCTTCAGATATACTCTCAATGACAGAAACCTTGGTCGAATTGTCACAATAGCAGAACCATTCAACACTGAACTACAGCTCTGGCAGGTATGATGATAAATTCCTCTATATTCCTTGTCCAGGAAGAAACCAAATTAAACTTTTTTTTTTCAATGAGAAATGGTATTTTATCCATTCAAATCACAGAAGAAATGAAAGAGAAAAAATACTTGTATCCAATGTGCCTGTTTTTCTTCTAAACTTGAAAAAAATCCAATTACCAGGAAACAAAAAAAAGTTTAAAAGCTGAGAAAGGTGAAGCCTTGGAGGCATAGGAAGGTTACATGAGACCGTTCAGTTTACAAAAGTATAAAGCAAATGTCTCCCTTTCCTGGTAAATGTAAATTTGGAATTGGTTGGTCAAGATTCTATTCCATTCAGATTTCATAGTTTTGGAATTTCAAAACTAAAACTGGAGGCCGACTGTAGCCCAGTGGATAGGGCGGCGGTTCACCACATGGGGGGCCCCAGGTTCGGTTCCCGGGGGCCTCTCCGGGTGGGCAGACCCCCTTGAGAAGGGCAAGCTGCCATGGGCGGGGCAGAGCCGCTGTGGACAGGGAAAAAAAAAAACCGCCATGGGCAGGGCAAGTCACCTGCGAAGGAGCAGAGCCGCCCACGAATGGAGCAGAGCCACCTGCGCAGTGATCTGACTCAGCGCATCGCCACAACGAGGGGAAACAGAGCAGACACAGAAGAACGCAAAAAAAAAAAAAAAATTGAACACAGCAAGAACAAGCAGAAAGGGGGGGGATATGTAACAACAACAACAAAAAAGATACAATAATTAAAAAAAAAAAAAACTAAAACCAAGTTTTTTAGGTTTCAAATATCTCAATTCCCGGGGGAAAGAAAATGTCCATTCAAGTTGGACAAGTAGAAATTGTATGAATTTTAAATGTCTGTGTATTAGAGATCAGAACATTATGATTCTTCTATATGTTGAGAAACAAAATAATTCTTGTTTTTGTAAATAGCAAATAATACTATGGTTGAGTTTGGGGGGAGGGTTTTAGAGGGAAGTAGGAAGATAAAACTGACTTAGATTATTTTACGAGCCCTTAGTAAGTGAACTGAAAGTATACTAAAATACTACATACTCCTGGAAAGATTATGCAGAACCATCAATCCAGAAACCAGATTTTGCAGGGAAAAGTTTGGTGAATACACAGAAAATATGGAAACCAGCAGAAGAGTAGAAATGGGCATATAGACTCTGGGATGCTACTCTCCATCCCCAACCTGTCAGAGCCTCTTTTGGCTTGATATTCTGCCATGAGTCCAAAAACCATGGGTAATGATTGCCAATCAAAGATGGGCTAAATCTGAAGGAGGGACCAAGAGGTCTGTCTCCATGCTGTGAAATGATACTGAATTTCCAGGTAGGGAGGAAACAAATCCAGATTGTAACTGAAATTCTTGAAGAATAAACTTGGCTTAAAATGACTTTCTTCCTATTTCCCTTTTTTTTCTAGATGGAGAGCTTTTTTGCAAAATATCCAGAAGCTGGAGCTGGAGAAAAACCTAGGAAGCAAGTGCTGGAAACAGTGAAAAACAATATTGAGTGGCTAAGACAAAATAGAAATGCCATAAGAGAATGGTTTTTAAATTTACCTACAAATAGTTAATGTGTTCAAATACCATATTTTAATTTTGTGAATCTACTGTTTATCCTATTAAGCATTTGGTGGCCTGATTTATAAGCATGATGGAGGGAGTCATAAAGATATTGCTTTTCAATTGTTCCTCTTTGTTTATGAAGGAAGATACTAGTAGAGTATTCAATATACTCAGGGATTTCATCTAAGTGTACTTCATAGGAGATTCTTTACCAACTTAAGAGAATTTGGTAGCCATTTTAATATCTTTAAATATCATTCTCTGTACCTTAACTCTGTTAAGATAGAACACTTTGGTCTTAGCTTTACATTTTTAGTACCAAAGAAAAACCATTTAATCTTCTTTCTTGATTGATCTGTAAAGTTTAAATACCACTACTTGAGGGGCCAATATTGCCACCTTAATCTTTATTCTATTTTTCAGAATTATACAGACCTAATATCATTTTATTCACATATCTTACTACTTTAAATCCTACCAAAGTAGCTTGGCCTTAAATTTTACTTAAAGATGGCACGAATTAGCCAAAGAAATGGCTGACTGTTGCCTTTGCTCTTATAAAATCAACAAGAGAACTCTCCTCTCCTTTTTAAAATAAATCTGAATTACCTTGAAAAAATATATTGTTTTAGTGCATCACTTTACTTTTGAATAAAAATGCCGGCAACATTCTCCAAATAATTTAACATATCACAAACATGATTCAAGAAACCCAGCCTTTTTCATGCTTGATACTCACTCATCTTGTTCCATTCTCTATAAAGCTCCTTCAAATATCCTATGAAATTGGAGGGAGCATAGTACTTAACTCTGCTTCATGGATTTTAGAAGAAAATGGTTAAATAATTGGAAAGTGGTCAGGAAAGAGAAAAGGCTGATTATTCCATAAAACTAAATGGAATTAGAATTTGGCTTTGACCTCACCTAGAAATCTGAGTGTGAAAATGGGGAAACCCATGGATGCCTCCAGCATGACTCTGCATATCTGAGGCTGTAGCATCTTATAGATAACAAGTTTTAGGTATAAACCCTTAGATCCAAATCCATATAGAACAGCAGTTATCAAATTTATATGCATGACTTGATTAAAGACATCAATTTCATAGAAGCTGGTGACAAGAATATATTTAATATGGAACTTGATGCCTAGTAGATCCACAATGTAACTCCAATAGGTAGAAAAGATAGTAAATTACTGTGTTCCAATCGGCTATATCTAGAGAATAACAAATGCATTTTGAACCTTCAAAAGTGTAAGGTAATTTAGGATTGGCTTGATGAGAATTGAAGCTCAAGGGAACAACCAAAACCTTAGCTGTGACTTTGTTTACACAATAATGTGTCCATATCATGCCCTCTGAAACTTTGAATACTTCCCTATTGTTGTTTCTTAATTATCACTTCTCAATCCACAAAGCTACATTTGCAAATTCAGATGTGGGATATATATATATGAAGCAATTTTTATACAAAAAAATTTTAAATATTATTTTCAATTATTTCAAAAGGAAAAACACAGTAACACCATAAATTAACAGGAAAACTCTCCTCTCCTCATGGACATTAACAACCTAACTTCAAATTTTTACCATAATCAGAACTAGTACTAGAAGTTTGTGTATTGTTTCAAATAAGGAAGTAGGATGATTTATCCTTCTGCTTTAGATAATAAATGCATTTTTTAAAGAAAAATGTAAGTTTGAGGGAGACAGTAAGTAAAAACAGTCTACTATTTACCAACAAGTCATTCTGTTTCATTCCATTTCCAGCACTAAAACTGAGGATGAATTGTTTAATTCTCTTCAGTTCACATGAAATTGAGCTGTGTATACTTTGTCATAACAACTCCATTAGACCATTGGGCAGAAATGTCCAGAGCCAGCACATGGTTTGTCATGTTCTCCATTTTTCTTCTGCCATTAGAACTAGCAATGTTCAAGACAGAGGCTGCTCTATCAGCCTGAATTCCAGAATGAAAACAACGTAGAGAAGAATTTAGCCAGCACACACTACCCATGTATTATAAGTGACAATAAAACTTTTCTTATTGTAAATCACTGAGGTTGGTGGTTGCCACAGCATAATCTAACCAGCTTATCTAATATAAGCACCAAATTAATATTAAATAAATGACTATTTATTTGTTTCCCATTCTTTCTCCTCCTCCTTCTTCCATCCCAAGGTTAGCAAGCTTCTCCCAGCAGGACAAATATGGCCTTTGACCTGTTTTTGTCAGGCCTGCAAGATTAAAATAGTTTTTACATTTTAAATGGTTGAAAAAAAATATTTCATATATGAAATTCAAATCTGTGTCCTTAAATAAAGTTTTACTGGAAACCAGCCACATTGATTCATTTGTGTATTGTCTGTGACTGCCTTCTTGCTACAGTAGTGGTGTTGAATAGATGCAACAAAGATCTTATAGCCTATAAAGTTTAAAATATTTACCATCTGGCCCCTTACAGAATAAGTTTGCCTATCACTGCTCTAACTTATGTTTACTCCTTCTCTCCTTTAGAATCCAATTTTTTTTTCTTTTTTTCTTTTTTTCTTCTTCTCTACTCTAACCCAGAGTTTCTCAGCCTCAGCACCATTGCCATTATAGGACTTATAATACGTCGTGTTTTTTTTTTTTAATTTTTAAAGATAATTAGATTACATAAATGTTACATAAAAAATATAAGGGATTCCCACATGCCCCACTCCCCACATCTCCCACACTTTCCCACATTAACAAATCCTTCATTAGTGTGGTACATTCATTGCAATTGATGAACACATTTTGGAGCATTGCCACTAAGCATGGATTAAAGTTTACATTGTAGTTTACACTCTCTCCCACCCAATCCACCCAATTCTGTAGGCTATGGCAAGATATATAATGGCTTTAGTACATAGTTCTCCAATCCTGAGGATTCTGGGATGGTGATGTCCCCTCCACCTCTAATTGAGAGGGGGCTTCAGTCCCATACAGCCGATGGATGGGATTCTCTTGCTTGCAGTTGTAAACTATCTTGGTTCCTTGGTTGTCCATCATCACCTCTTTGTTAGTTGTCCTGAGTGAGACTAATGAACTGGAGAATCTCAATGGTGTTGCAACTCCATTGAGATTCAGGGTCCAGGTGGTACATGGACAGCCCAAAGATTTAAGTCTCTTGGACATACATCTAGCAACTCTAGTACTAATTATGGATTCAAATAGAAAGACAGAAGAGCCAGTTGCAGGGAAACTACAATTGAGTCCAACTCTCACACTGTAGAGCATATATTCCAAAGTAGAGCCTGCTGGCAAGGCACCAAACTCCTGTGCTATCTGCCCTGACTATAGTATCTGGATGGCTTCAGAGCCCTCAGGGGCCCCACTATTTGGGGTATTATCTACTTTGGCAGTTAATGAGATCCTGCGGAGACATGTATAAACATAACCTCTGGGATCGACCTCCCAATTCACTTTGAAGTCTCTTAGCCATATAAATTAATTTGTATTTACCTTTTCCCCTTTTGGTCAAGGTCTTTTTCCAGTTTCATTGCTAATTGGTGCTTGGTAGTAATCTCTCGGTGCCAGGGAGGCTTATCCCCAGGAGTCACGTCCTACGCTGAGGGGAGAGTAATGTATTTATATGCTGAGTTCAGCTTAGAGAGAGTCCACATTTGAGTAACAAGGAGGCTCTCAAGAGGTAACTCTTAAGCACCTTATAATACTAAGCTGAGTTTCAATTTCAAGAGTAAAGGTTCATAAGCACAGTCATCAATATCAAGGGCCCGACAATGGACCATCCTCCTTCACCAGTCATTGTCTCCGTACTCAAGGGATTCTTGCTGTTCCATTAGAGAATGTGGCAGAGATCCCCAGGATGGGAATTTGATATTCTTTCAGTTACTGTGTGCATCTTCACCCACCATGACAATGATCCATGAACATTTGAACACATTTATATGCCTAATATGTATGCCCAGGTAAGCTTCCTCCCATGTATCCCCATCACTGATATCTCACACCAATGATCCTTCCCTGCCATAGTTGTAATCATTCTGTGATCCAAAACCTCTTAAAAAATGAAGCCAATAAAATTACCAAATACAATAATAATAAAATGAAATAATAATGATAGTTTTAAAAATAAGAAATAAAATACCAAAAAAATTTAAAAGATAAAAATAAAAAAATTGGGGGGATAATAAAAAATAATGAAAAAATTTTTAAAAGTTTTTTTTGACATTTTGCCTTTCATCACTGTAAGATCTGTTGTCCTGTATATACAATGACATTTTCTTCCATTTATTCCCCCAGTGTCTTACTTTTTTCATTTTGTCTTCAAAGAAGTTTTGGGTTATAGAAAAGTCATATACTGATAGATGGGACTCTTATGTACCCAACATCCTCCCCCTTTTCCCCCTTCCCCTATTAATGACATTGTGTATGTGGATGGTATGTTTGTTGGAACTGATGTACAAATATTGAACCATAGCTACTAACCATGGTCAATGGTTTACATTATGGTTTACATTTTGGGTCATGCAGGTTTATAAATTTTGATGACATTTAACATGGCCTGTATCCATCATTGCAAGATCATGTAGAACACTTCCATTGCCCCTAAAATGTCCCCTGTTCCATCTATTCTACTCTTCCTTCCCTCTCCCCTCAGGACCCATGGCAACCATCAGGCTTCACTCCTTGAAGGACAAAACTCATAGTTACTTGCAACAACATGGAGGGCTTGACACACTGGTCTGTCCTCCCCTATTAGGCACTGCCCATGCTCTCAAGAGACTCTCACCCCTCTATCTGAGAACACCGCAGGCCTCCCCAGGATGGGAGTCCACCACCTTGCCTCTCATTATGTGGGTCTCCACACACTGATATAACACACTATGACAAGATGAACACTCTCACACTCCCTAAAGGCCTGCCCCAAGTACACCCTGTCCAAAATGCCCCTCATATCCAACACCCTAAACCAGTAACTCTCATTTGCCATATTGCCAAAGAACATTCCCAACATTGTAGTTTCAACCACTTACCCACCAATCCCCAGTGTTCACCTGCTCCCTCTCCCTAGTTCCATGGACAGTCCTATCCACCCTCCCCACCCCACCCCCCTGAAAAACCACCACCGTTCAACCCAATAGTATCACTGCACCACTGTCATGCCTCTCCACTACCCAAATACACACTTCTACCTCCTGATAATACTTTGTTGTGGAGGGCTGTTCTATTCATGGTAGAATATTCAGCAGCCTCTGTCCACTCTTTTCAGAGGGACAGGAGCAT
>PVKH010031763.1:0-12278 GCA_004027955.1 Chaetophractus vellerosus
GAGAGGCCACCGCAGACAAACTGGCTCTTTGCAACAGGTCTGTGCCTCTTTCCTGGGTCCCTGGCCTCGATTTTTGGCTTGTTTGTTTTATTTTGTTGCTGTTTTTCTTTTATTCTTTTGTGGGTTTTTTTCCATGTTTTTTCTTTTTTCTTTTTATCAGTTAAACACGGGCAAACATAAAGGTTTAGAATAATCTGAACTAAGTGTCAAAGATGAGGTTTAATACAAGTCAAACAACACACACACACACACACACACACACAACCTAGACAAGAGAGAAAAACAGACCAACAGCATAAACTCATGCTAAGACATCAGCAAAAAATTACAGCCATACTAAGAAACAGGAAGGTATGGCCCAATCAAAGGAAAAAATCAAAATACTGGAGGAGACACAATCAAAGATGTCCATAGAAAACTCCTAAATCAATTCAAGGAGATAAAAGAAAGACGATATATGGGATATTAAGAAGACACTGGGTGAGCACAGAGAAGAAATTGTAAACATACATTTAAAAAAGCATACCTTATGGTAATGAAAGACAAAATAGAAATTAAAAATACATTAGAATCACACGATAGCAGATTTGAACATGCAGAGGGAATTAGAAGACAGTGCATCACAAATTGTACAGATAGAAGAACAGATATAGAAAAAATGGAAAAACTGAGTAGGGTCTCAGAGAACTGAATGACAGCACATAAAACAAAAACATGCCATGTGCCATGTTTATATATAAATTATGGGTATCCCAGAGTGAGATGAGAAGGGAAAGGTGAAGAAGCAGCATTTGAGGAAATAATGTTTGAAAGCTTCCCAAATCTTATGAGAGACATGGATGTACATGTCCAGGAAGAACAGCATACTCCAAACAGAATAATTCCCAACAGATTTGCTAACATACTAATCAGATTGTGAAATGCCAAAGATAAAGAGATAATCCTATAAGCAGCAAGAGAAAAGAGATCCATCATATTCAAGGGATGCTTGATAAGATTAAGTGCTGATTTCTCATCTGAAACCATGGAGGCGAGAAGGCAGTAGTATGACATATTTAAGGTACTGAAAGAGAAAAACTGCCAGCCAAAATTTCTGTATACAACAAAATTGTCTCAAAAATGAGGGGAAGATTAAGATATTCACAGATAAGTAGAAATTTAGAGAATTCATCAACAAGAATCTAGCCCTTCAATAAATACTAAAGGGAGTTCTGCAGGCTGAAAGGAAAAGACAGGAGGTGAGTGTAGAAAGGAAGATTATTAGTAAGGATAACTAAAAGACTAAAAAGAAAAACAAAAATACACTATGACATATAAAATTCTAAAGATAAAATGGTTGAAGGAAGTACTGAACTTGCAGTAACAACACTGAATGTTAATGGATTAAACAACCCATTTAAGAGACATAGCATGTCAGAATGGATTTTAAAAAAGATCTATTTATATGGTGTCTACAAGAGACTCACCTTATATCTATGGAAACAAATAGTTTGCAAGTGAAAGGTTGGAAAATGATTTTCCATGCAAACAGTAATAAAAAAGAGCTGGAGTAGCTATGCTAATATCAGACAAAATAGACCTTAAATGCAAAATTGTTATAAGAGAGAAAGGACTCTATATACTAATAAAAGGGCAATCTACAAAGAAGAAAGTATCATAAATATTTATGCACCTAACCATGGTGCCACAAAATGCAAGAGGCAAAATTGATGGGAGAAATAGAAGCCTCTACAATAATAATGGGAGACACCTATACCACTCTCAGCAATAAACAGAACATCTAGACAGAGGATTAATAAAGAAAGAGAGATCTTGAATAATATGATAAAGGAACTAGAACTAATGGACATATACAGAACACTGAACCCCAACCAACAGTATATATATTATTCTTAAGTGCTCATGTATCATTCTCCAGGAGAGAACACATGTTAGGCCATAGAACAAGTCTTAAGGAATTTAGTAGATTGAAATTATACAAAGCACTTTATTTGACCACAAAAGAATAAAACTGGAAATAAATAACTGGTGAAGAATTGGAAAAGTCACAAATATATGGAAGTTAACCGAGATACTATTAAACAATCAGTGGATCAAAGAAGAAATTGCAAGTGAAATTCATAAATATCTCTATGTGTATTAAATTGAGAATACAGCTTAACAAAACTTATGGGATGTATTGAAGGCAGTACTGAGAGGGAAATTTATAGCACTTAATACCTATATTAAAAAGAAAGAAGAGCTAAAATCAAAGACCTAACTTCATCCCTAGAGAAACTAGAAAAAGGATAGCAACTAATTCCAAGACAAACAGAAAGAAAGAAAAAACAAAGATTAGAGAAGAAATAAATTGAGAATAAAAAAAAAGAATAGAGAGAATTAACAAAACCAAATGCTGTGTTTTTTTGAGAAGATCAATAAAATTGACAAATCCTTAGCTAGACTAACAAAGGAAAAAAAGGAGATAAGATTCAAATGAATAAAATCAGAAATGAGAGAAGGGACATCATCACTGACCCCACAGAAATAAAAGGGATCCTATGAACAACTGCATGCCAGGAAGTTGAAACAACTTAGATGAAATGGACTAATTCCTATAAACACAAGAACAACCTACGCTGACAAAAGAAGAAATAGAAGGCCTCAATAGACAAATCACAAGTAATAAGATTGAATCAGTCATCAAAAACATCCCCAAAAAGAAAAGCCCAAGACCAGATGGCTTCACAGGAGAATTCTACCAATCATTTCAAAAATTACTAATACCAATCCTGTTCAAACTCTTCCAAATAACTGAAGTGGTGGGAACATTACCTCACTCTTACTATGAAGCCAACATCACCTCAATACCAAAGCCAGATAATGATGCTACAAGAAAATATCTCTAATGAACTTATATGCAAATATCCTCAACAAAAACCTGCAAATTGAATCTAACAATACATTAAATGAATTATGCACCATGATCAAGTGGGATTTATTCCAGATATGCAAGGGGTGTTCAACACAAGAAAATCAACTAATGTCATGCACCACATTATCAAAGGTGATGTCACATGATCATCTCTATGGACACAGAAAAGGCATTTGACAATATCCAGCAACCTTTTTTTGATAAAAACACTTTGAAAGATAAGAATAGAAGGAAACTTCCTCAACATGATAAAAGGCATATATTTAAAACCCACAGCTAACACTATACCCAATGATAAAAGAAGCAAATGCTTTCCCATCTTAGAGAGCTCTTCCATATTTTCCAGGAGAGTAGCAACATCCCAAGTGCAGGGGCAGTGTCTGGCAAAGGAGGATGATCCATTGATGGGCCCTTGTTATTGATGACTAGCCTTATGAGTCTTTGCTCTTGAAATTGAAACAGCCTAGTGTTATGGGGTGCCTAAGAGTTGCCTCTTGAGAACCTCCTGGTTGCTCAAATGTGGCCTCTCTCTAAGCTAAACTCAGCATATGAATGCATTACCTTCCTCCCAGTGTGGGACATGACTCCCAGGGATGAGCCTCCCTGGCAACGAGGGATTATTAACAAATGCCAATGGGCGGTATGACTGGAAAAAGACTTCATATAAAAGGGGGAAAAGGTAAAGACAAATGAGTTCACAGGGCTAAGAGACTTCAAAGTGAGTCGGGAGGTCAACTTATGCAGATCCCAGTAGGACCTCCTAGGCTTCCAATATGGATATCACCCCAAACAGAAGGCCTCCTGAGGGCTTTGGAGATATCCAGGTCCTATATCAGGGCAGATAGTCCCAGAGTTTGGTGTCTTACCAGTGGGCCCTAATTTGGAATCCTTGCTCCTGAGAGTGACAGTCTGACCGAAATATGTCTTCACTGCACATGGTCCACCTGTCTCTTCTATTCAAATCTATATTTGATGCCAGAGTTTTAGGTGTACTTCCAGAGACTGGAGACTATGGGCTTTCCATGTGCCAACTGGGTCCAGAGGCTCTGTGGACCTGCAACTCCTACTCTACAACTCAATGGACTCACCCAGGACACCTAGTGGGGAGATGATGGACGACGGCTATCCTGGGGAATGGAGAGAGCCTGCAGCTGCAGGCAGGATAACCTCTTCCATCGTATCCACGGATTTAAGCCCCCTCTCACTTGGTGGTGGAGAGGACATCACCATCTAGACTCCTCAGGATTGGGGGAAGACCTATGGGCTAGAGTGGACTTGTTGGTGTCCTGTTATAGACTTGTGATTCACACAATGGAAGAAATTACAAAATTATGTGGAGCAGAGGGCCACTGGACGCTTTGGGGGCAGAGAGAGGGAAGGGCAGTTGTAATATGGGGGCTTTTTTGGGACATGGGAATTGTCCTGGGTGATGTTACAATGGAAGATATAGGCCATTTTATATCATCATGTATCATGTAGAACTGTGTGGGAGAGAGGATGGTCTACAGTCTGAACTGTGGTCCATGCTTGGTGGCAAAGCCCCAAAATGTGTATATCTATTACAGGTGTTGTGCCACACTGATGAAGGACGTATATGTGGGAGGTTGTGGGAGGTGTGGGAGGTGGGGCATATGGGTACTCCTAAAATTTCTGTGTAACATTTATGTAATTGATGTATCATAAAAAAATTGTTTAAAAATTGAAAAAAAAAATAAAAAAAGAATTTTAAAAAGATCCAGAAAAAGATAAGGATGTGCACTGTCACCATTCTTATTCAATATTGTAGTAGACGTTATTGCTCAAGCAATTAGGCAAGAAAAAGAAATAAAAGGCATCCACATTAGAAAGGAAGATGTAAAACTTTCATTATTTGCAGATGACATGATCCTATATATAGAAAGTTCCCCCAAAACTACAACGAAGCTACTAGAGCTAATACACAAGTTCAGCAAAGTAACAGTATGGAAGATCAACATGCAGAAATCATTATCTCTCTATATACTAGTAATGGGCAATATGAGGAGGAAATTTTTTTAAAATCCATTCAAAAAGCAACTAAAATAATCAAATATATAAGAATAAATTTAAGTGCAGATATAAAGAATTTGTACACAAAGAACTATACAACACTGCTAAAAAGAAATTAAAGAAGGCCTGAATACACGAAAGGATATTCCATGTTCATAGTTTGGAAGAAATAGCAATAAGATGTCAATTCTACCAAAACTTATTTATAGATTCAATGCAATTCCAACAGCCAATTTTTTTAAAGAAATGGAAAAGCCAATTTTCAAATTTATTTGGAAGGGTAAGGGCTTCCAAATAGCCTAAAACATCTTGAGGAAGAAGAATGAAGTTGGAGAACTCATGCTATTTGATTTAAAAACACATCACAAAGCTACAGTAGTCAAACTGCATGGTATTGGCACAGGGAAAGACATATTGACTAATGGAACCAAATTAAGAGTTCAGAAAGAGACCCACACATCTATGGCCAACTGATATTTGACAAAGCTTCCAAGTCCACTCAACTGGGACAGAACAGTCTTTTCAATAAATGGTTCTGGGAAAATTGGATTTTCATACCCAAAATAAGGAAGGAGGACCCCTATCTCACAGCCTATGCAAGAAATACCTCAAGGTGGATCACAGATCTAAATATGTTACCCAGAATCATAAAACTCTTAGAAGAAAATGTAGGGAAGCATCTTTGAGATCTTGTGGGAGACAATGGTTTTATAGGCTTTATACCCAAAGCTCAAGAAACAAAAGAAAAATAGATAAACAGGACTATCACAAAATTAAAAACTTTATGCTTCAAAGGAGTTTGTCAAGAAAGTGAAAAGGCAGCCTACTCAATGGGAGAGTATATTTGGAACTACATATTCAATAAAGGCCTAATATCCAGCATATATAGCGATCCTACAACTTAACAGTAAAAAGACAAACAACCCAATTAAAAAATGGGAAAAGATTCAAGACATTTTTCTGAAGAGGAAATCCAAATGGCTAAAATTGGACATGAAAAGATGCTCAACATCACTAGCTATTAGGGATGCAAATCAAAACTATAATGAAATATCATGTTACATCTACTAGATGGGCTGCTATTTTTTTAAAAAAAAAACAAAAAACAAAACAGAACTACAAGTTTTGGAAAGGATGTGGAATAGGAATACTCATTCACTGCTGGTGGGAACGTAGAATGATGCAGCTGATATGGAGGACTGTTTGGTGGTTCCTCAGGAAGCTAAGTATAGAATTGCCATATGATCTGGCAATCCTGCTACTAGATATATTCCCAGAACTGAAAGCAGGGACATAAACGTATATGCACATCAATGTTCATAGCACCATTATTCACAATTGCCAAAAGATGGAAGAAACCCAAGTGTCCATCAACAGATGAATGGTTAAAAAAAATGTGGCATATACACAAAATGGAACATTCTTTAGCTGTGAGAAGGAATAAAGTACTAAAGTATGCAACAATGTGGATGAACCTTGAGGAACTTATATTGAGTGAAATAATCTAGACACAAAAGGGCAAATATTGTATGATTTCACTGATATGAACTAAATATAGTGAGCAGACTCATGGAGGTAAAGTCTGGAAGATAGGTTACAAGGAGATAGAATGGGAGTAGAGAATCGAGAGCTGATGCTTGATCTGCGAAGAATTTATAATTAGATTGGTTGTAGTGGTTAGGAAATGGATGGAGGTGATGGTGATACAGTGGTCTGAGTATAATTAACAGTGCTAAATTGTGTCTGAGAATGTGATTGAAAGGGGAAATAATGGTTAATAATACAAACATAAGAATGTTCTTTCAGGATCTATAACAAAGGTACGTCAATAGTACAGGGTGTTGATAGTGGGGTGGTGTATGAGGAAAATGCACCTAAAGCAAAATATGCACTATGGCTAACAGCAATATTTTAACATTCTTGCATAAATTGTTACAAAGGTACCACCTATGTTTATTGTCAAAAATAATGTGGGGTGGGATGTGTTATGGGAATGTTGTATTTTTTACTCTTAGAAAAATATTAAACATGACAGAAACATCCAAATTTCCTTGTCAGTTATACTGCTTTACTCTTAGTCTTCTCTGAATGTACATGCAGCCTGCTGCAGGTCAAAGCTTCATCTCCAGGGAAATTTTTTAAAAAGAGAGAGAGAAGAAAAACTTTACACAAGAATCAAGGCAAAAACGAAAATTATGTTCTACATGTCAATGACCAGAACCCTGGTAAGAAGGTAAAGGTGGGATATGGTCAGGGGTCTCAACAGACAGGGCATTTTAAATATCTTGAATGTTACATGGTTACATAGTTCCGTGGACTAAAAATATGTCCTTGTTGCCATAGGTATGTTTTCTGGATAGAGACCCACACAGTGGCTAACAAAATATTATACTTTCTTCTTGGGGAAGTCCTACTGCTATTTCAAATAAGATGGTAAAAAATCTCTGAAATATATAAGTATTGCCTAAAAAAAGAATATAAGCTAATTAACCAAGTCCTTGAACTTCATGCTTGAATTTATGAATCTTATTCCTGTATTAATGAAACTAAGCCTAATTATAACTAATGACCAATGTTTACCTCCTGAAAACCTCCTAGTTACTCAAATGTGGCCTCTCTCTAAGCCAAACTCTGCAAATAAATTCACTACCTTCCCCTCTATGTGGGACATGACTCCCAGAGTTGATCCTCCCTGGCACCAAGGGATTATTACCAAGCATTAACCAGCAATGCATTTGGAGAAAGACCTTGACCAAAAGGGAAATATTAAATAAAATAGAGATTTTTATGTCTAATAGATTTCAAAATGAGTTAGGAGGTCATTCCAGAGGTTATATTTATCAGGTCTCAGATGGATTTCACAAACTGCCACAGTAAACAAAGCCTAAAATATTAGTGTTCCTGAGGGCCCTAGGGACATTCAGATACTATAAGCAAGCCACATGGCCTCATGAAGTAAACACTCACTTGGTGGGATTTATTTGGGAATATATGAAAAGCTATTTCCCCAATATAACAGTTATATTCATTTACATTTCTCCTGATCGTGATTCTTCTATTCCTTTTATTTGAAACTATAATTGTCAATGTACCTGTTAAGTATATTTCTTAGAGACATAAATTTTTGGGTGTTCATATACCGGTTGAGCCCTGAATCCCATCAGAGTTGTGGCCAATTACTCTCCAGTTCTTTGGGCCTGCCCTGGAAAACTAACAAAATGATGATCATAGACCAGCCCCACCCCATAAGTAAGGAGAATCTTCAACTGCAAGCAAAACAGTTCCATTCCTCTGTCCCATCAAATCTATGTCCCTTCTCAGCCTGAAGTTTTCAGAGTGCACATTGTCCCAAATCTTTCAAGACTGAGAAATGAGCCAAAGTAACTGGGGAGTATAACCACTTGTGCTGAGTAATTGTAACGTTGATATAAAAATAAATTTTAAAATTTAAATAAAAGGAAAATTTCAAGTGTTGTAGAGGATAAAGAGAAACAGGAATACTCATTCATTGATGGTTGGAATGTAAAATGGTGTAGCTACTGTGGACAACAGTTTGGTAGATCCTCAGAAAGTTAGGTATAGAATAGTATATGGCCTGGTAATCCCACTTCTAGGTATATACCCAAAAGAATTGAAAGCAGGGCTTGAACAGGTATTTGTATACCAGTGTTCATAGCAGCTTATTTACAACTGCCAAAAGATGGAAGCAACCCACGTTTCCAGCAACCAATCAATGGATAAACAAAATGTGGCAAAAACATATGATGGAATATTATTCAGCTGTAAAAGAAATGAAGTTATAATACATGCAAAACAGGGATGAACATTAAAGATATCATGTTGAGTAAAAAAAACAGACACAAAAGGACAAATATTTTATGATTTCACTGATATGAAATAATTAGAGTAAGAAAACTCATATGTCTGAATCTAGAATATATGTTACCATGGGTTGGGGTGAGGGAAGGGAATAGGAAATTAGAGATTAAAATGTACAAAGTTTCTATTTGGAATAATGGAAAATTTTGGTTATGGATGGTGATGTTGGTAGCACATTATTGTAAATGTAATTAATAGTACTGAGTTTTACATTTAAATGTGATTAAAAGGGGAAATTTTAGATAGTATATGTTATTGAAATAGAATTTTTTTAAAAAAACCCATGGGACTGTGCAATACAAATAGTAAACCCCCAAGGTAAACCATGCACTATAGTTAATAGTATGATGATAAAAATGTGCTTTCATCAATTGCAATAAATGAACCACACTAATGCAGGGTGTTAATAATAGCACCCTATATAGAATTACTGTATTTTATGTGTGATTTTTCTGTAAACCCACAACTTCTCTAGTTTAAAAATTGTGGTACATGCATACAATGGAATATTATTCAACCATAAAAAGCAATGAAATTCTGATAGGTGCTACAACAGTGGTGCACCTTGAAAACATTAGATTGAGTGAAATAAACCAGTCACAAAAAGGATAAATATTGTATAATTCCACTTATATTAAATATCTAGAATAAGCAAATCCAAAGAGACAGAAAGTAGATTACAGGTTCTCAGGGGCTAGGGGGCGAGAGAAGAAAAGAGAGTTATTGCTTAATGAGTACAGAGTTCCTATTTGAAGTAATTAAAAAGTCTGTTGATGGAGTACAATGTGTGCCAGACACTGTATGTGGCATTTGACAATCATTATGTCACTTTAACTTCAAATCAGTCTGTAAGATAATTATAATTATTAACCCCACTTTATACATGAGACAACTGAGATTCACCAATCACCCAGTCAGAACAAATGTTGGGTACTTGCCTACTATGAACTTCACCACCTCCCCATAAATAGAAAGACTAAATAAAAGGTTGTCAAAAGATTTCTATAAAAGGGAGTTTGAACATAGAATCATAAGAATCTTCCTAAACCTCACATTCAACTATTCCATATATTTTCAGACCATAAGAAACATATATTAAGAACATGCTTCAATCCATGGATTGGAAAACTAAACATCATTAAGATGTCTGTCCTACCCAATTGTTTTAGAGATTTAACACAATCCCAATAAAAATTACAACAGCATTTTTTACTGAATTGGAAAAGCTATACTATGAAATTTACTTGGAAGGGCAAGGAGTCCTGAATAGCCAAAAACATTTTGAAAAAGAAAAGTGAAATTGGAGGAATCACACTACCTGACTTTAAAGCATACTACAAAGCTACAGCAGTCAAAATGGCATAGTATTGGCACAAGGATAGACATACTGACCAATGGAACTGGTGAGTTCTGATATAGATCCTCACATATATAGTCAAGTGATATTTGACAAGGCCACCAAGACCACTCAACTGTGACAAAATGGCCTCTTCAACAAATGGTGCAGGAAGAACTGTATATCCATATCCAAAAGAACAAGAGAGGATCACCATCTCATGCCCTATACAAAAATTAATTCAAGATGAATCAAAGACCTAAATATAAGAGCCAAGACCACAAAACTCCTAGAAGATAACATAGGGAGGCATTTACGAGATCTTGTAGTAGGAAATGGCTTCATAAACTTTACACCCAAAGCGCGATCAACAAAAGAAAAAATAAATATGGGAGCTCCTCAAAATTAAAAACTTTTGTGTTTCAAAGGAGTTTGTTAAGAAAGTGAAAAGGCAGTCTACTCAATGGGAAAAAGTATTTGGAAACCACATATCCAATAAGTGCCTAATATCTAGCCCATATAAAGAAATCCTACATCTTGAAAATAAAAAAAACAAATGGCCCATTTAAAAAATGGCAAGAGATTTGAATGGACATTTTTCCAAAGAGGAAATGCAAATGGTTAAAAAGCATATAAAAAGATGCTCAACATCATTAGCTATTAGGGAATTGCAAATCAAAACTACAATGAGATATCATTTTATACCTATTAGATTGGCAGTTACTAAAAAAAATGGACTACAAGTGCTGGAGAGGATGTGGAGGAATTGGAACCCTCATCCACTGCTGGTGGGAATGTAGAATGGTACAGCCACTGTAGAAGACAGTTCCTCAGGAATCTAACTATAGAATTGTCATACGATCCAGCGATCCCACTGCAGGGTATATACCCAGAGGAACTGAAAGCAGGGGCATGAACAGATATTTGCACACCAATGTTGGAAGCAAACCAAGTGCCCATTGACAGCTGAATGGATAAGCAAAATGTGATATACACATATGATGGAATATTACTCAGTTGTAAGAAGGAATGAAGTATTGGCACATGCAACAGCATGGACAAATCTGGAAGACCTTATGTTGAGTGAAATAAGCCAGTCACTAAAGGACAAATATTGCATGACCTAACTGATATAACCTAAGCCTATTGAGGAGATTTACAGAGCTAGAATCTAGAAGATAGGTTATCAGGAGATAGAAAGGGAGTAGAGTGTAGTGAGCTGATGCTCAATATGGGCAAAATCTATGAAAAGGTAGAAGGGAGAGGTTTAGCAGTGGAGAGAGGTGATGGTGGTGGAGGGATCTGAATGGGTTTGACGATGCTAGAATGTGAGGGTTAGCAGTAGAGGGGGAGTTGGGATGGATTATCCTTGGAACTGAGGGGAGGACTAAAGGAAGGAACAGGTAAACTCTGGGGATGTGTAGGCCTGTGTTTGAAACTACAATGATGGGAATGTTTTTTGGCAAATATGGCAGGGGAGGGTCAGTGGTGCAGGGCATCAGTGGTGGGGGGATATGTGGAAAGGGTGCACCTAGGTCATGTTTCTATGGAATATGAATGTGACATAGGGTGTTATCTCAGTAGTTGGAAACCCACACAATAAACAACAAAATATTAAACTCCCATCCTGCAGAGTCCCACTATGTTCTCAAATAGAGGGGCAAGAACCTCTTGAGTACATAGGCAGTGCCTAATAAAAGAAAGACCAGTATGTCAAGCCCTCAATATTAATGCATGTAACAACGAGTCTTATTCTTGAAAAATTGAAAATTAGTAGTTGCTGTAGGCTCCGAGGGGTAGGAGAGAGAAGAATGGGTGGAACATAAGGAATTTTGGGGGCATTGGAATTATTCTGCATGATCTTGCAAAGACAGATACAGTCCATTATACATTTTGTCAGAACCTATAAAAGTGCCTATGGTGCAAAAGGTAAATCAAATATAAACAATCGACCATGGTTAGTAACAATGCTTCAATATTGGTTCATCAATTGTAACAGATGTACCATACTCGTGTGGGTTGTTATTGGTAGTGGAGGATGTGGGAGTGGGAGGGGGTGGGGTATATGGAAATCCCCTACATTTTCTATGTGAATTTTCTGTAACTTAAGCTTTTTGGAAA
>PVKH010031764.1:0-12278 GCA_004027955.1 Chaetophractus vellerosus
AAGGATTGATTGATTTATTTACTTTTATCCAGTTTTACTCCCCCTCCCCCCCATTTTTGCTGTTTCTGTGTCCATTCGCTGGGCAACTCTCTGTGTCCGTTTCCTGCCCCCCTCTTCTCATCCTTCTCCTCCTGTCTTCACTGGGATCCGCTCCTCGGAACCTCTGAATGGGAGAGAGGCGTCCTACCGCCTGCGCCACCTTAGTTCCTGGTTTTTTGGTGCATCTCATCTTGGCTCTCCCTTGTGTCACTCTCCTGTTACGTCATCATCTTGCTGCGTGGCTCATGGGGCCTGGTGGCTCACCCGCTCGAGGGGCCACACATAGTCTGAGGCTGATTCCATGGCGCCCGACCAAGCAACATCTTTTATCCTCATGTCAATCCATCCAAGATTCAGATTTCCCTAAGGAGAGACTCAAATGCCCTAACTTGAGTCACCAGCCCAGCCCTGTGTGGCTGGGGTCTGCATGTCCTGGGCCGGCCAAATGAGGGGTGCCCACCAGCCCTTAGGAGCCTGGCCCCAGTCTGGGCCCCTGCTCTAGGAAAACTCCCAGTCTGGTGGTTGTGACACAGGCTTCGTCCTTGGTGAACTTCCAGTCTGGTGGGGAAGCCTGACAAGAAAACTAAAGAGGAGATTCTAGAGATAGAGGAAACAAGATATGAATATGGTCAAGGCAGGTTTGTTTATGTTTTGTTTTAAGGCAGGGTTGTTTTTATATATATATATATATTTTTAAAGATTTATTTATTTTATTACATATCTCCCCTTCCCCCCGTTGCGGCGACGCGCCGAGACTTGGTCACTGCGCAGGCGCGGCTTTCCCGCTTGTGGGCGGCTTCTGCTTCTATTCACGGCTGGCTCTTGCTTCAGTTCACGGGTGGCTGGCTGCGCTCCATTCGCGGGTGACCTGCCCTACCCGTGGCGGCTTTTGCCCTGTCCGTGGCAGCTTTTTGCCCTGCCCACGGCGGCTCTGGCCCACCCATGGCGGCTTGCCATTCTCAAGGCGGTCTGCCCGCTAGGAGAGGTCCCCGGGAACTGAACCCGGGGCCTCCCATGTGGTATCCCAGCGCGCTCTTTATCCACTGAGCTATCTAGCCGGGCCCAGGGTTGTTTTCAATAGTGAGAAACTGGAAACTGCCCAAACACTCCCAAACGTGGAAATGATTAAATAATTGTGGGATATACATAGTCTGCATCATTACATAAGCATTAAAATCATGTTTTTAAAATATATATATAAAGTATTTATTTTTATGCACATATTTGCCTACAAAATTTACAGAAAATAAAACAGTGCTGAATATATAGAATACCCTCTTAAGACATTTTAGGAGCAGAGGGTTTTATCGCTGCAGTTCAAAGAATAAAATTTATATACATGAAAGCCAAGATAGACACATTTTTCAGTTAAATGGCAGCCTTGTTAAAAAGTTTTTGTCCTGTTATTAGATTTTCAGCTTTATGTTAAATGAAATTTAAAAGACTGCTCATAAAAGAATTTAAACCTTTTCAAAATCTCATAAA
The DNA here is from genome assembly GCA_004027955.1 of Chaetophractus vellerosus. Lineage (NCBI taxonomy): Eukaryota > Metazoa > Chordata > Mammalia > Cingulata > Chlamyphoridae > Chaetophractus > Chaetophractus vellerosus. The sequence goes on from PVKH010031764.1 coordinate 1,525, forward strand.
CAGGTAAAAAGTCACCTCCAGTACTTTAAAATATTTACAGCAATCCCAATAGTTTAATTTTAAGGACTCTAATAGTACATGTGGCTATTATGCATATACAGCATGTCATTAGCACTCTCTAAACAGTGAGAATTGTGGACTCTAGTCTGTGGCACTGCTCCCACGATATCCTTGTGATGGAGTAGGAGGCTCAATTACACCTGTGCAATACCAGGGTGACAGCATGTCTACCACAGTATAAAATCCAATTATCTAAAACAATATAACTCCCAAGTTCCCAGACAATACATACTTTATAACTGAATTTGTATATTCAGAAGCCTTTGGAGTGTTCTTAAAATTATTTAAAAAATATAAAGCATATTTCGCATTAAATGAAAACACGGAACTGAAAAATATAACCACAATAGTGGCTGAAGTTCATATGCGGTTTAACAAAAATTTTTCTCAAAACATCTATAATCTCTTACAACATAATGGAGATGAGTTTTCTTCAGTCTAAGCGCGATCTGATGTTTTTCCTGCAGTATGATTAAAAGAGAGGAGCGCAAGAATGGAAGGTATAGCTATGCACAATAGCTCGTTTAAAGAGCTGTGGGGATATCAAGCAGATGTTCCTGAAATACTGGTGCAGGAGAACACAGTCCACACAACCTTTCCCTCTTTGTTTAACATTGGCCTTGATTTGCTATTTACAGTAGTTTGCAAAAATACATTATAAAAACTGAATGAGGTTCTGGTTCTAAGTTTAACTTAGTAACATACACACATACTTCATCTGCAAAAATATTTGTGGGATCTGAAGTACTAAAGTGACACTGATACTGAAACACAGGTAATCAAAGGTACCCAAAGCACTGATAACGTCAGTCATCAGCATCAAGATAATCTGGGTAAATATTGCACACTTCTTGTCAGCTGTTGCTATGACCTTCATGTATCCAACTGGAAAAGGAATCCCTTATGGCTTCTCGCTGTATCACTTATTTGAAGAAAGGCTGTTTTAGGTCCCATAAAAACGAGTGCAGACTGCTACTGAACATGAGGCCTGGGTTTCAAAATTAGTTTTCCTGTATCATCACAAGACGTGTTATACTCTGCTAATACAGTTCGACATCGAGCAGCTATAATTGATGGCGAGACTACTCTCTTGTGTGTTCCAGCAAAGGACAAGCCTATTAGAGTGATGCAGCTAATGGTAAAAAATGGATGATTCCACAGTGATGTGAAGAAGGACACCTTTTGTGTCTCGGGATCTATTAACCAGTTCCATGCACCAGTAGCTGTACAGACAGATACCACTAGAAGAAGCATTCTCCAACGTCCAGTGGCAGGTTGCAAACAATGAATATATTCGGTGAGGCTTCTCTCGAAAGCCTTGAGATCTTCCGCCTGCTCCAGCGAGTTCATGTCGGGCGGTAGCTCCGGTCCCCACCCGGCCCGCAGCGCCCTAAAATCATGTTTTGAAAAAAAGGTAATGCGAGAAAATATTAACAGTGTAATGCTAAGTGAAACAAGTTGAATACAAAATTGTGTACACATTATTATCCAACTACGTAAAGCAGTATGCACGGGAGGGAAAGATGACAAATGTTAACCATGGTAATAATAGCAGTAGTAGTAAGAAACATTTTGGAGCACTTTTATATGTGAGACACTGGGCTGAACATTTTCTATATGTACTTTTGTTCAATCCTTACACAGTATATACTATTATCATCCCTATTTTATAGATGAAGAAACTGAGGCTCAGGAAGAGTAAGCCCATGGCGGTCACTTAGTTAATAAGCGAAAGACTCAAACCCAGATCTGCCTGGAGACAAAGTCAATGTTGAGATGATCTTGTCTCTCCTTTACTTCTGATGTTGGGGTTATGAATGATTTTTATTCTTTTAGCTATGCTTTCCTGAATGTTCCTAGTTCTCTACACTAAACATGTATTCACCCATAAAATCAAGGGGAAATATATTTTTAAAAGGGGAAAAAGAAATATGCAACAAAATATGTATAAAAAGAAGCAGATGTGGCTCAATCAATTGGGCACCTGCTTCCCGTATGGGAGGTCCCAAGTTCGTTTCCTGGTGACTCCTGGAGAAAGCAAGCAAACAGTGAGTAGACAGAGGAGAGAACCATGGGGGGCGTGGGGGGGGGGAATACATTAAATAAAAAATAAAGTAAATAAATAAATCTTTAAAAAAAAAAAAGTCTTCAATGGCCCAGTCCATTCTAAACAAAACAAAATAAAACAAAACATAAGAAAGACCTGGTATTAAGCAAAAAGCCTATGTTAGGGTCTCAGAAGGCTCTACTTTGTAATTGCTTCTACCACTTATCAATATGCTTTGCAACTGTGTAAATGAACATCTCACTGTCCCTGAGAGTAGGGGCCCTCTCCTTTTTAATCTCTGTGGCTCTTTTTTAGGGAATATATCTTCCAACACAGGGCTTAACACATAGTAGGCTCACTGTAATCGACTGAATGATAGGCGCGAGAAAACAAGTCACCGGAAGACACGACCGGTAAAGGCTTTGCAGGCCCCGGGGAAGGAGAGCGCCCCGCGCCAGGGGGCGATGCGGTGGGATGGGGCCGGCGCCCGGGAAGCGGTTTTGCGGTGGGAATTGAGAGGGACGCAAGTGACAGGCGCAGCCCCATCCTCTCGCTTCCCGTCATCTCCGCTCAGGGGGCTGAAGAAGGGTCTTGGTTTCCCGTGGCGGGGGGCGTGCGGTGGCTGTGTCACTCAGCCCGCTCCCCGCGCCTCCCGCAGCCCGGGCGCCCCGCCCCGCGCAGCCCGGGGCGCTAGCCGCGGTGCTGAAACGGAGCTCTCCCGGGAGGGAGCGAGCAGGCGGGAGCGGCCGGGCCGGGCGAAGGGGCGGAGCTCCCCGGCGGGCCAGAGAGGAGGCAGGAAACCCGAGGCAGGCCGAGCTAGAGCCGACGCAGGCATCCCGGCAAGCTGCCCCGGAAAAGGCCGAGGCCGCCCTCCCTGCCTCGGAGGGACCCTCACCTTGTGCCCTGACCCCATCCTCGCCCCTGGACCCTGCTGAGCAGAGACCCACTTCTGGGCCTCCACCCGCAAAGCCACCGACTTCCAGCCCCCAGGCCCCCCAGCCCAGGACCCGCTGGCCTCGGCATGGTGAAGTTGCTGCCCGCCCAGGAGGCAGCCAAGATCTACCACACAAACTATGTGCGGAACTCGCGGGCCGTGGGCGTGATGTGGGGCACGCTTACCATCTGCTTCTCCGTGTTGGTCATGGCCCTCTTCATCCAGCCCTACTGGATCGGTGACAGCGTCAGCACACCGCAGGCGGGCTACTTCGGCCTCTTCTCCTACTGCGTGGGCAACGTGCTGTCCTCCGAGCTCATCTGCAAGGGCGGCCCCCTGGACTTCTCCTCCATCCCCTCCAGAGCCTTCAAGACTGCCATGTTCTTTGTGGCCTTGGGCATGTTTCTCATCATCGGCTCCATCGTCTGTTTCAGCCTGTTCTTTGTCTGCAATACAGCCACCGTCTATAAGATCTGTGCGTGGATGCAGCTGGCCGCGGGTGAGCAGAGACGGTGGGAGGGCAGGCAAGGACCCGTTGCCAGGCCACAGCTGAGGCTGTGCCATCCCACCCTCCATGGAGGCTCTGGGTCCCATACTCAGCTGTCCTCCCAGTGTCCCGCAGAAGCTTGTGAGGAGCAGAGAATCTTAGGATTGCTGAGCCAGAAAGGAACTTAGAGACCAAAATGTTATCCCTCCTCGTCTTACAGAGGGGAGGTGACTTGCCCAGGAGCACAAGGCTAGTTGGTGGAAGGAATCTGGAGTCCTGACTCCCAGACAACCACCATAGGGAGGGAGAGGGAAGGAAGCTGCTGCCATTGTAGGACTCAACCCTGGTCAAAATGGTGAAGCCAGTCCAGCATAGTCTACATGTTCCCACCTCCCACTTCTGAGCTTTTGCTCTTTCTCTTTTAAGGGTCTCCAGCTCTCTACCTTCACTTCCTCCCTCCTATCTCAAACTGCTTTCTGACAGTCATTGACTTTGGATGGTTACTATTTGGCTGGGTGTGGCCTCTCCCATGGAAACCTGCATTTAAAGTCCCCTTTGTCATTGTGGAGTGAAAGTCTTTGTTCCCTGATTACAGGATTCCATACTTGAGGCAGCAAATAAGGGTGATATTTTGTGATGGGGTTGGGGCTGCCCAGGTCTTTTAAAACTATGTGGGGTAGGCACAGAGGCAAGGCTTTTCCTGACCCCCTTTCCTGCTCTTGGCCCAGAACAGCCTCTTGGTCCTTGGGCCAGCTGCTCCTGCTTTCCTCTGGAGCCCAGGGAGAGATGGCCTAAGACCTTGTCCTGAAGCCCTGTTCCCTTGGTCTCTCCTGACCCCAAGGACCGCATATGGCCTGTCCATGCTGGGGAGTTGTCCAGGACCAGTGCTGGAGCAGACTAAAGTGAAATCGTCCTAGCATCATTGATTAAAATGAGAAGTGGCATTACCTTGAACAAAGAGAATGAAGCAGGAATCAGAATCCCAGACAACCAAACACTTAGAACTGCAGGGGACCCCAGAAAGCTATAACTCTTTCCTCTCCCACAAGTATAGATGAGGAAACTGGCGCTGAGAGTCTTGGGCTTGGCCAAGACTACAGAGGATCAGCTGGCAACTGAGAACCGAGGAGAACTAAGGCAGCAGGTCCCAGGAAACTAGATGTGTTCCAGAGATATTTTTCTTGAGCCACACATTTAAGTATAGCAATTGACAAAATACATTCACGTATCTCATCTGGAGGAGCCTTATCACGACTCGTTGAGGTGAGCATTTCTCCTGTTTTTCAGAAAAGGCTCCTGAGGCTCAGAGTCTTTGGGTCCAAATCTTGCACCTGTGTCACTCACATGGCTTCAGAGCTGTCCTTCCTCCTTTCTTCCTCTCCTCTGCATGCTTTCTGTATGATGAGGAAGTGGCTAGGGCAGGGCTGAGGCAAGTCTTACAGTGGGCAGTGGGGAGAAAGGTGGAGGGTGGCCATGCCCAGGAAGAAGAGGGAAGGGAGATTTAGTGGTTTTATGCTAAAGAAGGGTAGAATGGACCCTGGAATTTTTGCCAGCTGCTCCTCCTTGTAAGGGTTATGGGGTGCAGAAGACACAACCATCCCTCTCGCATTCTCTACACTGCCCCCCACCTCCCCCATTTCACATACTCCAAAAATGTACTTGCCAACTAGGCTTCATGGTTCCTGAGATTCCGCCATCAATGACACACTCCTTTGGGATAAGGACTGTCTCATTCCTGAGTTATTCTTTTAAGCTGTGACTACTCTTTGGAGGGATGATATGGGGCATCACTAACCCGGTGTCTCATAAGCCTGGCTGAGCTTTAAAAAGAGATACCCCTGGAGAGTCTGATTCACTTGGCCTGTGTGGGGCTCGGCTATTTATATGAACGGGGTTTTCTCCGTTGCTTTTCTTTGGGTAGGCCAGGGCAGGCATTGGTGGCTGGGGAGGCGAGGACCTGAAGAGCTAGGTCCTACGTTCTTTGTAAGTCGGGGTGAGGAATTTGAACTTTGTTTTCTAGGCAGTTGAAGATCCTGGATCAGGAGTGTGCTTTAGAAAGGAATTGAATGGAGGACACATGGGGACAAGGGAGAAGACTGGACGTGGGCAGAGCAGTCGGGTGGCTACTGAAGTGAGAGTGGAGGGAGTGTGGGCTGAGGGCCTGTTGGGTGGAGGAGGAGGTAGGGCAAGGGATGAGGGGTATGGGAGTCCCTCGTCCACCCCTGCTCCCCCTGCCCTCCCACCCATCACAGGTGCACTGCTGAGCATGCAGTGGGGGGGGGGGGCTGACAGGCCGTCTGAGTCAGGCTCCATCTGGGTCGCAGAGCTGGAGACACTGATAGCAGAGGTGGCCGGGTGCCATTCCATGAAACATTTACGTTGGGAGACGGTGGAGGTGGTGTCATGTGCCGTTGTGTGGGCTGGGGAAGGGAAGATGATGATGAGTGCCCCGTAGGCAGCAGCTGGGAGGTGCAGCATTCTGATGAGCCCCAAACCCAGTGAGATTAACTCTGCTGAGAAGCTTGGGGCCAAGGAAGGGAGGGGAAAGGGAAAGGGGACTGACGAGTGGGGCCGTGTGGGGCTCAGCTTGACCCGGAGCTTCTGGATGCCAGGAGTAGGCTGAGCGTGGTCCCAGCCCCCGGGAGCAGAGGTAGGGCAAGCTGCTTGTCTTGAGCTTGGGTGAGCTCCTCTGTAGAGTGTGGCTACATGCCCCCTTTCACCGGGCTCTCGTGAGATTGGAATGATATAACACGTGGAAAACACTTTGTGCGTTGCCGGGCACAGGAGATGTGCCCGCTAAATGTGAAAAACGTGGAAAGCAACTTTAGCAGTCAGAATGGGTGAAGATGAGGGGAAGTCGCGCTCATAGACCACTTCCAGATCTTAGTGGCTTAAAACTAATGTTTTTTTCTCGCTCCTGCCGGTCAGCTGGGGCTCTGCTCTGCTCTTGCCAGGCTGCGGGAGTGGCCGCCGCGGCTGTCGGCACTGTGGAGGGAAGGAGAGCTCGGAAAGTCTCAGAACAGCAGCCAAATGCTCTAAGCCAGGGAGGCCACGCATTTCTGCTCCCGTTTTACTGGCCAAAGGAAGGCTGTGGCCGTGCCTAATCTCGAGAGGTGGGAGGATGGCAGGGAAGTGCAAGCCTACTATGTACCTGGAGTATTTGTGAACAGCTCTGATGACTTCCACCTCCAGCAAGGTTGCTTCCATTTGATTTCAATACTGCGATGCCGATAATAACAAGTAATATTAATTGGCCACTTACCATGTGCCAGGCACCTGCAGTAAAACCTTTGCTATCCAGGATCACAGGTAACCCTTATGACGCTCCTCCGAGGCAGGCACTGGTACCTGTTTTACAGGGGAGAGCATGGAAGTCAGAAATGCTAAGCAAAGTTGTCTGAGAACACTATGCAAGCCTTTACTTAGAGCCCCGAGACCTCTTCCCCCCAAGGGGGGAGCTGGAAACGAGGGGCACTCACAGGGGGCTGGGGCACTTCCAGCAGCACCTGTTTTTGAGTCGGAGGCCCTGGTAGGGAGATGCTGAGGAAGGGAAAGGGGCCGCAGGGAGGGACAGTGAGAATGGAAAGTCCGGAATGGCAGTTTCTTCTCTACTCACTTACACATGTTTTTTCTGTCCTCTGACATCCTGAACATAAAGCATAGCCCCTTTCCTTGCTTTCTCCCAAACATCACCAATACGAGTGTGTAGAGAATTTTACCGAGGGTTTAGAAGTCTCCGAGGAGCGAGGAGCGTTACAGCATGGCTTAATCAACAAACAAACAAATTGACCATTTACCTAATAAAGCAGAGTGTTAGACATCCCTGATCTTAACAATCCTGTCATCATCTCTATCAGCAGGAATTGCACACTGGGGGGAGCAGATGTGGCTCACGTGGTTGAGTGTCTGCTTCCCACATGGGAGGTCCCGGCTTCAATTCCTGGTGCCTCCTAAAATAACCAAAAACAAAACAACGAGCAAAACACACGAGAAAACCAACTCAGGGGAGCTGGTGTGGCTCAATAGTTGAGCACCAGCTTCCCACATATGGGGTCCCGGGTTCAATCCCCGACTCCTGGAACCTCAAAAAAAAAAAAATTGCACACTGGCCATTTCATTTCAGACCCCACTCTCATCAACCTACTTTTGTTGTTGTTTTTGTTGTTTCCATAATTCAAAAACTCACCTGTATTAATTGTCACAAAGTAAGGGTAGACATTATTGCTAAGGTGAGGGCAAATAGAGAATTAAAATCCAAATTGATCAGTGAATGCTCACTCATTATCTTTTTTTTTTTTAATATTACCACTAATTATAGTCCATATCTTCTTCCCCTATACTTTTTTTTAAGGATTTATTTATTTACTTTTATCCATTTTTACCGCCCCCCCCCCACTCATTATCTAAAAGACCTGCTTCTGTACATTGCCTTCCAGCAAGCAGAATTTCATTATGTGTCTCAACAAAGCTACAAATCGTCAAAATATTAAAAGGGGCTCCTTTCCACGAATGTTCTGGTTGCTCCCAAATAGTTAACACAGTAAACATTAAATCCGTGAATCTCCATCAACTTATGGGTGGATATACATATATGTAAGATAAATATTTACCTTTACGGTAAACTTAATATTACTGCTAAATTCTGTTTTCACCTATTTCTTGGTAGGTTACAATAGATGCTCACTGCTCATAAAAGACACCTACAGGAAACCTGTGAAAGTAAAGTTGTAATATAAGATCTACCTAGTATTAGGGAAACAAAGTCCTTCCCTTCTTTATTTTATTTTATTTTTTTTCTGCTTCTATTTTATTTATTTGTTTATTACATATCCTCCCCTTTCTGCTTGTTCTTGCTGTGTTCATTTTTGCGTTCTTCTGTGTCTGCTTGTCTCCCCCATGTTGCGGCGACCCGCCTAGTCAGCTCACCGTGCAGCGGCATGCCTGCTTGTGGCGGCTCGCCCTGCCCGCGGCGGCTTGCCTTCTCAAGGCGGTCTGCCAGCTCAAGGAGGCCCTGGGAACTGAACCCGGGGCCTCCCATGTGGTAAACCGGCACCCTTCCAATTGAGCTACAGCCGGCCCCCCCTTCCCTTCTTTAAATAAACACGTAGGGCCCACTTCACATCCACCTATGCAGTGAGCTTTTGTGGGGCGCCCCCTTTAAGCTAGGGCCATGCCAGGTGCTGGGGGCTGATCTCACACCAAGTGGGAAAGACTGGCTATAGAGGTTTTACCGAAGAGCTCTGGGAAGTGTCCCCCTACTCCACCTTAAGTAAATCCTGCAGCACTTTTCAGTTTGTCACTAAGTCTGAAATGTCACCACTCAATACATTCAACTGTTTGGAGAGATGTCACAGCCTGGGGATGGGGATATTGGGGGTGGGGGTGGGGACTTTGTAGTCAGGAAAAGAGAGTTCGGGTCTTGACTTTCCCAAGCTGGGTGCCTGGGCAAGTCACTCAGTTTCTCTGAGCCCTCACTTTTCTAATCTGTAAAATGGGGATATTAGTATCTGACCCATGTCTCAGAACTTTTGTAAGGGTCAAAAGAGAAAAGTGGTACATGCAGTATTTTCTGATCTATAAAATAACTATATGAATGAGATTCTTCTATAAAAGTCAAAAGAGGGTTGATACATTTAGGTGTGAGGTGGGCCCTGATCTTTTCGCTTTTTTTTAATGCTTTTTATGCCCAGGGCAGGTAACTGGGTCCTGTGAGGGGCTTCTCTGGGTGGGACACAGCCTTGGGACTAAAGAGCCTCTGGGCCTGTGGAAGGAGGGCCAGGGAAGAGAAGGTGACACAGATAAGGGGAGGCACTCCCTGCCTGCATGGCGATTGCACTTTGGGTTACCCTTGTCACATCCCAAGATTACGTTGCCTGTCTGTGCTTCAACCTAGTGAAGCTAAGAGGGGGTTTGGTGGGAGGGTGGTTTGATGGGAGAAGTGGGAGAGGGTGCAGAAACTGAATGTTTAGTTGTAGAGACCAAGTCCGTGAAGGCAGGGAGGTGGGACGATAGCACCCAGCACTTAGGAAGCTCCACATATGTGCCGGGCCCAGATCTGAGTAGCTTGCTGTGAGCCATGCAGCCAGTTCATGGGGAGCTGGGCTTGGAATCCAGGTAATCTGGTCTAGTCCTTCCCAGTCTTTCCTTTCAAGAGAATCACTGGGACAAGAGCTTGCTAAAAACAGACTCCTGAGCCCCAATCCTGACCCTCTGAAACTAAATTCCCAGGGGAGATGCGTGGGAATCAGCATTTTAAATAAATATCCCAGGAGCTTCTTAAATTCAGGAAAGTGTGGGCAACTGCTCTGAGCCTTTCTGGGTAAGGGCGAGAAGGACCCTGTTTGAGTGGAAGGCTCATGACGGAAGCAGCAGAAGATGGGGCTGGAAAAGCCTCCCGTGGTCGTGGAGTCTGAAATACCATTACTTCATGTACTGTAACAAGGAAAAGCAGCAGTACTCACTGGTACCTTCATATTATACTTTCTCATTCCCCTATTACATTGAGTGTAAGACACATCGCAATTTCGGAAATGTGAACAACTGTGTGTCTCAGGAGCCGTGAGCTCCCTGGGCTGGGACCAGATCTTGGAGGGCTTTGAAGGTGGGTCAGGTTTGCGGCGAGCAGCTGAGGGATCAGCTGGCTCGCTGGTGGCGGGTCAGCCCTGGGCGCGGGAGCTCAGCTCTCTGCCTCTGCTCGGACACTGCTGGGCCCCAGGGTCGAATCGCTGTAGCCCTCGGAGCCTCCGTTTTCTCGCCTGTGCTCTACTGGAAGGAAGGGAGGAGCTGCCCCTTGTGCCTCTCAGGGCTATTAACACAAGGAGAAGGAAGGTGTCGAGATGGCAGTGCGAGGCGGGAAGGAGGCGGCTGGGCACGGGCAGACTGACACCTTCTGTACCCCGTGTTGCCCCCTCAGCCACAGGCCTGATGATTGGCTGCCTGGTCTACCCGGACGGCTGGGACTCCAGCGAGGTGCGGCGCATGTGCGGGGAGCAGACTGGGAAGTACACGCTGGGCCACTGCACCATCCGCTGGGCCTTCATGCTGGCCATCCTGGGCATCGGCGACGCCCTCATCCTCTCCTTCCTGGCCTTCGTGCTGGGCTATCGGCAGGACAAGCTCCTCCCTGATGACTACAAGGCTGATGGAAACGGTAACCTGCCCCCAAGCCCCAGTGGTGACACCTGCCTGGGAGCTCCCGGAGGTGGGGTGGGGAGGCCCCTGGCCCA
>PVKH010031766.1:0-12262 GCA_004027955.1 Chaetophractus vellerosus
CTTCTGCAAGTGGGTCAGCACAGGGACTAGTCAAGGTCACATATGAAGCACACAGTTAAACTGCAGGAGGACAGAGGGTCGGGGCCACCTGGGCCAAACTCCCTGCCCCTTGGGAGCCGTGGGAACGCTCAGGCCCCCGCCTGCCACCTCAGGGTCCAATCCCACCTCCACTCTGTCTCAGAGGCAGACACCAGGCAGCAGCTAAGGCCACGGAGGAAGTGAAAGCAAAGCCCCAGGGTTAGCATCAGGGACCCAGGTTCCAATCCTGCCTTGGCAAGACCAGCAGTGACCCTGGCCCCTCAGAGCCTCTGTGTCCTTCTCTGCAGCAGGGGGCCCAGTTGAGTCTGGGGGAACTTGTCAAAAGCACTGATTCCCAGGCCCCAAGCCCAGAGGTGCAGATTCAGTGGTCAGTAGTGGGGCCCCAGAATCTGCATTTTTAACCAAGAGCCTGGCTGCCTCTGTGCACCTGCCTGCCTGCCTGTCAGGGCCAAGCTGAGGGGATGGAGAGAAAGCAAGGGGCGGTGTTATCACCAGGGACCGTGTTCAGGAGGGCAACGCTGGCAAGGGCCCTCCCAGAGGCGGGGAGGGGGCCAGGCACCAGCGGGGACTAGGACGGCAGCACTGGCGCTGAGGGGCTGCCGGGGCCACTCACTTATCCTGGGCGAACACTGCCCCCGTGAGGCCGTAGCTGGTGGTGCTGTCAACCAGCCGCAGCGTCTCCTGGAACTTGTCATCTGGGTAGACGTACACGGTCAGCACAGGCCCGAAGATCTCCTGGAGAGAAGCCCCAGGGTCCGGCCCTCCACCTGGACCCGGGCCCCAAGCCCCCCCATCTCCCTGCTCTGGCCTCTCCCTCTTCCCACGTCCCCTGTCCCTCAGTGCCCTCCAGGGACAGGAGTGTACCCAGCTCCCTGTCTTGCCTGCCCCACCCCCACCTGGCCAAAGGGCCAAGGAAACTTCCTGGCCCTCCCTGCGAGCTCAGAGCACAGGGCCCAGGCCCTCGGGGACGGGAGGCTCCCACTGGCAGCTGGGGTGGGGCTCTCCCTCCAGCATGGTCCCCACTCCCCCCTCGCCACCCCACCCTACTGCCCTGACCTCTCGCAGCCTCCGCTTCTCTTCTGGAAAATGGGGGTGGTGGTACCCCCCTCATCTCAGTCGAGGGCCCAGCCGTGGCTGCCCATAGCAAGTCCATCACTGTCAGCTGTCACTGTCCCTGCAGTGGCCGCCACGGCTGTTGTGGGCCGAGGAAGCGCTAGGACAGCGTCCAAGACAGAGTTGGATTGAGAGTCAGGAGGCCCAAGTGCAAGACCTGGCTCTGCTCTCACCTAGCATTCCCTTCTCAGGACCTAACTTTCCTCATCTGTTAAATGGGGATATGGCCCCGAGGAGACAACAGCTTGGCAGCGCCCTGCCCCTGCGCTGTGCTCGGGTCTCCAGGCTGCCGCCCCAGTCACCTCCTTCATGATGGGCTCCTGGGGGTCCTGGCTCTGGATGATGCAGGGTTCCACGAAGTAGCCCACGGAGTCATCGCACTGGCCCCCGGCCAAGATGGTGAGGCTGGGCGAGGACCGGGCATGTGCCAGCCACTTCTTGATGCGGCCAAAGGACTGGAGGTAAGGCGGGGCGGGGAGGGAGGCATCAAGGACCAGCTGGAGAACACGCCCAGCGGCCCCAACGCTCACCTCTAAACACCTGTCCCCGAAGGGCCCAACTTCAGAAACGGGGCAGGGATGGGGGACAGAACAAAAGCCTGGGAGACAAGGGCAGGTGTGCACACTCACGTGGGAGAACCACAGGTGTACTCCACAGAAGCAACACACGTGCACAAATGCACACGGAGGTCTGCACGGCCATGTGTCTTTGCGTTTAAGCATATGGGTATGCATGTGATTCTACACAGGTATATGCATGTGGACATGGACACACGTGTGCAAGTGCACGTGTGTTTAGATGTATGCACGCAGGTGAGTGTGCCCATTTGCAGGTGTGACATGAGGACAGGCGTGTCCTCACATGTGCACTAAGAGGGGCTTGTTGAGCCTTCCAGGGTGTGCAGGGGATAAGCTCTTCTCTGCTTACGGATGATTCTGCCCTTTTCAAAGCTGTGTGACTGTCTCTGCAGAGCTTCCTTGTCAAAGCAGAGGGCTGGGACCCCCCTGTATCTCTTCCTCCTTCTCCTCCCTCACCCAGTCTGGGGCTCGGGACCCCAGGAACGCCCTGCTTCACACTCATACCTTGGCATCAATCACCGCAGAGAAGAAGGTCCCAAAATCCTCTGCAGGCTGGTGGCAGGGAGACACCAGAGACAAGGCCGAGTCACCACCGGCCCAAGACAAAGAGGGCTCCTCTCCCTGCACCCCCCAGCCCCGCCCGCACAGGAGCCTCCTGGGGGACCCGTTCAGAGCTGCCCAATCCCATCAGCCCCCCGCTGGGCCGCGGCAGGGATGGAGGCACCACTCACGTCGCCCACTTTGATCCTGCTGTGCTCCTCCAGCAGCCGCCCTTTGATCTGCGGCCACAGCGACTGGGGAGCATAGAGGCGGGAGCAGGCTGAGCACTTCTGGCCGCCGTACTCGAAGGCCGAGCGCAGGGTCCCACTCACCACGCTGTCCACGTCGGCGGAGCGGTGGACGAAGTGGAAGTTCTTCCCACCACATTCTAAGGGGATTGGGGGGGATATGACCAGGGAGCAGGTTCCCCCGCGGCCAGCTCAGGGGCCTCACAGCCCAAATCATCCACAGGGGCCCCTGACCAGCCCCCAGCACTATGCAGACGAGAGCTGGAGGAGGCACGGATTTACACCTGGACAAAATTCCAGAGCCAGGCCTATTCCCCCACTCTATGGATGAGGAAACTGAGGCAGGGAAGGGGAAAGGCAGAGGTCATCGGGCCCAACTCCCCCAGTACACAAGTGAGGAAAATGAGACCGGGGTGGGGGACCTACCCAACATTAAGGCAGAAGGAAGGACCAGAACCCACGGCTCCCGCCAGCCAATCCCACCCTCTCTCCACTCCCAGCACGGGGCACAGCTTTCCCGAGGCCGCCCGACGCCCAGTGGGAGAGGGTCTGCCCCGTGCTTCTCTCGTGACAGGCAGTTCTAGTGGACAGTGCCGCTGCCCGAATCGGTGAGCCCCAAGACTCTGCAGGGATGGGGATGGCTTCCTCTTGCCATTCGAGTCTCAGCTCTAACGTCACCCCCTTGAAGAGGCCTCCCCCGACTCCAAGTGTGGTACCAACTTGGAGTTGGTCCTCCAAGTTACCACACCCACCCCTTCGGCCTTTACCTCTCACCTCTCCCCCTTCTTCATTTCTTCCCAGCCTTGCCACTAACTGATATCACCTTATCTAGGTACAGTCTGCCTTCTGCTGCTGGAATATAGGTTTGGAGGGCAGGGTCTGTGCGTGTCTTGTCATCACTGCATCCCAGCGTCCAGAACAATGCCAGGGTATATACTCAGTCGTTTATTTGGTGAATAAATTGGCGAATGAATGAATGAATGAATGAACAGATGCACATCCTGGGGCAAAAGTGTTAGCACGACCCCTGGGAGCTGCCAGAGCAGAGACTAGGTCCCTAAGGACTCCCCCATTTCTCAGCACCCCCAGAGCTGCCTGCCCTATTGTAGCACCACTCCCTTTCCCCCCGTGATGATGGAAGGGGCGGGGAGAGGTGCCCTTACCTCCAGCCAGGCGTGGGAAGGTACGGAACCGGTCCAGGTTCTGGGCTACCTGCTTCCACAGGTGCTTGAAGGTGCTGGAACCAGAGGTGCACAAGGAGGGGATCAGGGAACTGGGCTCCACCCGAGAGGGTGAGGGTCCTGGGAGGTGGGGAGCAGGCCACCTGGGGGGCCACCAGAGGGAGAGAGCCAAAAAGAAAAGCTCCAGGAGGAGGGCCAGGGCAGCAGCAGCCCAGCAGAAGGCGGGCAGGGGTCACAGTAGAGGGCGGGAGGAGTAGATGTGGCAGCTGGAAAAGGGCTGCATTCTGGGCCAATGGGGTGGCAAGATGGTGGGGGGGTATAAGGTCCAGGCTCTGAAGCCCAGGGTGCTGGGTTCCAATACTGGCTCTGACACTCAAAGCTGTGCGACCTTGAACTCTGACTTAACCTCTCTAAGCCTCAAATTGTGAGTCTTACTTGGGAACTGGGGGAGCAATTCCCATGTGGCAGGGCTGTTTTGTGATTGACTCTAATGTAAGAAAAGTGCTGAGGACAGAGCTGGACAGGTGCCTGCCAGGGGCCAGTCGCTGCCGGGGTCTGCAAGGTGCACCCCCAGTCCAGCACCCAGGCTTGAGATACCAAACCGAGGAGGGTCCTGGGAGAGGGCACTCGGGCCCCCACCCCAAGCTGCCCCCCTGGAGGTCCGCGCCTCTTCCCAGGGCTAGGCTATGGAGTGTGACCAACCTCGCTCCACAAAACAATAAAAATGCTAATCAGCCGGGAGCAGGCGACATGGCAGCTAATACTAATTTATGACTGTCCCACCTTGAAGCCGGCTGCGCAGCACAGCATGGCAAATGGGGGCCAGGCCCGCTCTGACGCTGAGAGTCGGGGAGCCCTGGCAGAGCCGGCCTTTGGGGAGACGGCCCTTCTCAGCAATTCTAACACGGCCATGGCCACCCGGCAAACCTCGGCGGGGAAGGGATGTGGAGCCTAAGGCCACGCACAGGAGGTGAGAGGCCACTGCGGGTGCCTCCAGAGAGAACTAGGACCCCAAGCCTCAGACCAGAAGTCCAGCTGCCCCACACCTCTCCACCTGGATACTCCACGGACACCTCGAACTCAAGGTGACCAACGAAATCCCCCAAGCCTGTGACCGATGCCCCTTCTACCTCTCCCCCACCCCCACCCCCAAAAGGCCATGGCCACATAGTCTCCTTCTTGCTCTCACCTGAGCCTGCCTGCCCTTCCCCATCCCCGCCGCCTCTACCCTGGACCCAGTCGTCACTGTCCTC
Organism: Chaetophractus vellerosus; assembly: GCA_004027955.1. Taxonomy (NCBI): domain Eukaryota; kingdom Metazoa; phylum Chordata; class Mammalia; order Cingulata; family Chlamyphoridae; genus Chaetophractus; species Chaetophractus vellerosus. The sequence continues at coordinate 4,953 of PVKH010031766.1, forward strand.
CTTGGAGGCTGACAGTCCCCTAACTGGGCGCTACTTCCAGCTACTGGAGAATTCTTGCCCAGGCCAGAGAGACCATCTAGCACAGAGGCTGCCCAAGCAGGGGTCTGTCGGGCCAGGCAGGCAAAGTAAAAGAGGCAGACCAGGCACAGGGACTGGTGGGGACATGAGGGAACCAGGAGCACCCGCCTGTCTACGGTCAATGGTCCCAAATGGAAATGCAGGCCCAGGGTGGCCAGAGTGGCCAGTTTCTAGAGTGAAGCCCAAATGTGAGTTTTTATATGAAATTGTCCCAATTTTACAAGGTCAAAACATCAATTCTCAGGGGCCAAAGAAAATACAGTAGCCACCTGCCAGGTCCCATTTGAGGGCCACAATCTACCATCTCTGCTTGCGACAGAAATTTGATTGAGCCCCTGCCCCTGCTTAGAACCTTCAATGGCTCCCACTGACTTCAGGATAAAGGCCAGACTCCTCTGCAGGCTTATGAGAGCCTTTACAGTTGCTGGACTAGATCCCCGGAGAGCAGGGGCCTTTTCTGGCATTCACTGCTGCAGTCTCAGCTCCAGCAGAGTGCCTGGCACATAGGAGCTCCATAAACGAGTGAATAAGAGTGATCAGGCAGCTGCTGGCCTCGTCTACCTGTCTCAAACCATATCCTGCCTGCACCCTCTGATCCTGCAGGCCCAGAACTCAACAGTTCCCAGAGCCCAACGTGCCTCCCTCCAAGGGTTCTGCTCCCTCTCCAAGAATACTCTTCCCCTACCCACTCCCTTTCTCCCAGCCCACTCCTGCCTTCAGTCTGAGCATAAATGCCACCTCCTCCAAGAAGCCTTCCCAACTCTCCTCCAATTCAGTCTAAGCTCCCTCGTGCCCTTTCCAGTGGCAGAGGAGGCATTGGAATCATACATGCCAAACATGTATGCAGGCTATGCTTCCAGCCTGCAAAGCTCTTTCCTGGTCATTAAATTCTTTAATGCCCACAACTGCTCTACGACCTTGGGTTCATTGCCCCCGTGGTACAGATGAAGAGACGGAGGCTCCGAGAGGTGTGGTGGCTCGCCCACGGCCACACAGTGAGTAAGTGGATACAGGGATGGCTGACCTGTGAGTTACAGCCCCGGGCCCTGGACAGTGATGATAGTGACAAGGTGGTTGCCTGGTGAACTTCCCTATGTACCCCACCTCCCACGCCCAGGCACTTACGGCACGCTGCCAGTGAAGTTGATGCCACAGAGGTGCTCTGAGCTGGTGACAGTGTCCCCAAACACGGGGCCGTCGGCTGGCACAAACTGGATGATGTTGGGGGGCAGGCCCGCCTCCCGGAGGATGCGGTAGACGGTGTAGCTGGCCAGCATGGCAGTGTCGCTGGGCTTCCACAGGACCACGTTGCCCTGACCCAGGAGGGGGGACGATGACCCAGGAGGCCAAGGGCTACCAGCCTGGCTCCCACTCCCACCCACGGCACCCCGTGCCTCACCTCATGCTGCCTCTTGCCCTCAGGTCCCTAGGAAGGGCCAGAGGCACCTATGGGGGCTGGGATGTCCCCTCCCCGACCCCCTCCTCCAGGTGCCCGCCCTAGGCTCCAAAGGCCTCTGCCAAGGAGGCCACACCCCTGCCCTGTCTGCTCCACGCTGCCCGGGTGCCCCTGCCCCAGAAGCTGGCGCCTGCCTGTCCTGCCATCACCCCTTGGGCATGACTGTTCTGGGTGTTTCCGAGTTGCTGTGCGCTCCTTGGGTGTGGCCGGCAAGTGCTCACAAGGCACCGTCTGCACGTGTCCCTGGGTGAAGGCACGTGCAGCAGCATGGCACACGGGTGCTGGGAGGCGTGCCCCATGTCCGCAGCATGCCCGAGGACGCCCCTGGGCATGCACTCTGCACACAGCCGGGTGCCAGAGGCCCTCGCGGTCAGCCAGCCCGAGGCCCAGGCCAACTGACCACCATGCTGGCCCTCTCCCTACTACTCCATGAGCTACCAAGGACCCCTGAGGGCAAGGGCTCTGTCAAAGGCCCTGATGATGGCCAGGGAAGCCCAGGATTTTAAGGCCCTCAGCCTGAGACGGTCCGAGTCCAAATGGCCGCCCATCCCATCATCTACTAGCCGTGCAGACCTGACCAGCAAGGCACCGCCCTGTGCCTCAGTTTCCTCAAGTGGAAAAGAGGCATGATCAGAGCCCTCCCTGCTGGGAGCTGCCAAAGATCAAATGAGCTCATCTACGTATCGTCCCTAATGGCACGGCACACGGGAAGCACTCGAAAGGGAGCCGCATCCGTTGTTACGCACGGCGTCACCACATTCCAAGCCTGCACCGGGCCTGCTCTGTGACCCGGACCTGCACAGCCCCAGGAGGCGGCCTTTCTGATTAGTTCCACCTCGCAGAAGAGGAGGCTGCCTCAGAGAAGCTCCGGCCCTGCCCCCGGGCACCCAGCCAGAGCTGGGATTCAGGCCAGGTCTCTGACCCCAAAGCCTCGCCTCTGCCCCGAGCTGCCCCCACCTTCCATGCTGCCCCCCGTGACCAGGGCTGAGACCGAGGGTGGAGTCGTGGCCTTGGGGTGAGACTAGGATGGGTGACTGGCTGCGCCCTCCCCGCCTGCCACCCACCAGCTCACCATCAAGGCCGGGGCCCCCGCCAGGTTGCCGCCGATCGCCGTGAAGTTAAAGGGGGAGATGGCCGCCACGAAGCCCTGGGGAAGGAGGGGGTGGTGAGGTCCGGGTACCTGGCAGCCCCCGCCCGCCCCCTGCCCGCCGTGGGTACCTCCAGGCCCCGGTACACCACGCTGTTGGTGCTGGGCGGCACGCTGAGGGGCTGCTCCCCCTCCAGCTCCACGGCAAACTTGGCGTTGAACCGGAAGAAGTCGATGAGCTCGGCGGCGGCGTCGATCTCCGCCTGGATCACCGTCTTACCCTGCGAAGGCGGGCGGGCGCGGGGGTCTGCGAGGGTGGCAAGGCCTTGCGGTCGCCGTCCTCGGCTGCAGCAGGGCTCGGTAAACACTTAACGGAGGAGGGCAGGGAAAGGTGCTGATTCTCAAGGACGTGGCCGACCACCTCGGCTCGCCGGCAGAAGGGCCCCTGGGCTGGACCGGTGTAGGGAGCCTCTGCTGACGACCTGCTGCAGCCGGCCGTGTCACAGACACTGTCCTCGTCTTTACAGTGACCCCGAACAGGGTCCAAGGACATGGAGCTACGATCATTATCCTCAGGCCAAACTCAGGAGCAGAACTTCCCAGACCAGAGACAGCTTTCTGGGACGCCGGAAAATCAGGGCCTCCACTGGGGGGAGGATGTGGCCTCGCTGGGGGCAGTCTGGGCCAAGAACGGGGCTTTTCCAGGTCGGGGAGGGTGCCTCCGTGGCAGACAGGGCCACAGGCAGTTGCACACCCCTCGGGGGACGCAGAGCTGAGGAAGTTGAGCTACGCCCTGCTCTGGCCCACGGGCTTCAGACAAGCTTCTGAAATCTTTTGCCAAAGGGAGAACTTGATCTGATCTTAGAGTGTGTGCCTCTTCCTGCCTCAGGAGCCCGACACCCACCCCAGAGGGCTGCTGAGTCAAATGAGACCTTCAGCGGAGGGAGCTGCCAGACCGCGTCCGTGCAGCAGAGGGCGCCCTCACCGCGGAGATGGGCTCGCAGGAAGGCGCAGACGCAAAAAGCAGCCCGCGTCTGGCTTCAACATCTGCCCTTTGGAGCTCAAGTCAGCCGCCACGCTCAGACGCAGCTCCTGGGGATGGTGAAACTGACCTCCCCCTCGGCCCCTCTCTCCAGCCTGCAGGAGCAACTAGGGCCACTGCCCACTCAACACGTGCTCGTTCAAAAATCACCGAGCAAGAGCCTTCCACGGCTCCACAGGAGACATGGTGAGAGGCCCAGAAAAGGGCTGGAGCATTAAGAAATGACTACTGTCCCCCGAAAAGCTCATCACGGGCTGACAAAGGCACCGGAACTCGTTAGGTTCCCACGCCATCTCTGCCGTCGCTCCAGCATGCACAACGCGCTATGGGAGAGCAGAGGCAGGGCTCACAGGTCCTGGGGGCCTGAGAAGGCTCGGGAGGCCTCAGGTGGGATCTGGGCTGGACCTGCCGGGCAAGTGAGAGCGCTCTGGGCCGAGGAGCACTGCGGGCAAAGGCAGACACCGGATGCCGCGGTGCCCAAGCCAGGCCCTGCTGGTGACATCACGGGTGGGGGCGGCCTGGCGGGGGCACGGAGCAGCTGGCAAGTCGGACGGAGGCGGGAATGAAGGGCCCTGGGTGGTTCTTAAGCCAGGCGTGACCTGCTGGAGGTGTCAGAAAGGCCACTCGGAGGGCAGCAGGGGTCTGAGTGGATCTGGAGGCAGGAACATGGCGAAGGACAAGTGCCAGTCCAGGCAAACCAGGGCAAAGGCCTGGCCTAGGGCTGGGACAGAGGAGACGGAGGGGAGGGGACATTTCCACAGCAAAACATGCAGGCTCAGCACCCTCCACTGTGGAATGATTCATGTCCGTCTGTCCCCTCTCTGAGGCCTTGTTCTCCAAGGGTCTCTGGCAAGCAGAGCAGGGCAAAGCACCCGGAGGACGTTCAGCTGATGTTTGCTGAAGCGAGTGGGATACGGCTGCCTCCTGCCCACCCCACCTCTGCCCGAGCCGGGCCTCACCTGTCCCACCATGGTCTTGGCGAGGATCTCAGCCCGGTAGGGCCCGCTCAGCAAGTCTGCTGCCTTCAGGAAGATCTGGGCCCGGTCTGCCACAGGCTTGAGGTCCCACTCTTTCCTGGCAGCCAGGGCAGCCTCGATGGCTTTGTTGAGCAGGGCCTATGAGAGAGAGCCGGAGGTTGGGGGCTTCCTCCCTGCAGCAGAAAGGGTCCCAGGGGAGTAGGCAAGGCAGGAGAGACACACAGGAGGCTTCTCTCCACCCTGGAAGCTACCCCACCCCTGCTCTCTTAACCCTCAGACCCCCTTGCCCACAGTGGCAGGCGCCGTGCCCCCTCACCATCCTGCTATGGGTCTGGGGGAATCTGAGGACTCCCAGTGGTTAACACGCCAAGACTTGGCACTGAGCCCCTCAGCTGCTAGGCCTGCCAGGGCTTTCTTCCGTGGGCTGGGAAGGGCTTCACCTTACTGCCATGACCCAGTGGCCCCAAACCCACTATCCAGAGCCTCCTGCCCTGAGGTCAGGGGTCTTCCCTAGCTCTTTGCCCCAGCCTGAGACACACGCCTGCTGCTGGCACCCCAGATGCCAACCACCCTCATTACCACATGACACTAGCTCCCAGATTCCCCCCATAGATCACCCCCTCCCGCTGGCCACGGGGGAATGGGGAGGAGGGGAGCTGATTGCCAGTTCCCTGCCTGGCTCTCCAATTTCTATGGCTTAGCCTTCTATAAAACAGGGTCTGCCCCACCACAACCAGAGGGTCCCAGCCCTGGCCAAGGCAGCTTTCACCCACCCCCAGACCACGGTGGAGGGAAGCAGCCCCTGGCACCCACCCCCACGTGCACAGCTCGGGGAGGGGGACGGGGCAGCAGTCTCAGTCCCCAAGTTGCCAGGGACTCACCTGGTCAGCATAACAGAACTTGGCCACCTTGTGTCCATGGTTAAAGGGCTGAAAGAAGAGACAAGAGTGAGGTTCTGGCCCAGGAGGGAGAGGCCAGGGCAGGTGGGATGAGGGAAGGACACAGAGCTCGCTCTCTGGGCAAGATTTCCTTGACACCCTCTCTTCCCTCCACCAAGCCTTCCCAGTTGCCTTGGCCCACACAGCTCTCTCCCTCCGGAGAGAAGGAACCTCTACTCGTTCTTCCCCAGCCGTTACAAAGCATCTGCTGTAGGAGAATGAGGTGATGAGTAAAACAGGCTCCCACCCCAGCAAAGTCCACAGTCCAGAAGAAGACAGGGACCACAGAGAAAGCTTGGACTTTGCAGTCAGAGATACAGGTTCAAATCCCAGCTCTGTCACTTCCTAGCCACGGGGCCTTCCACAAGGTAACGTCCCTTTTTCTCCAAGTCCCTTCATCTAGAAAATGGGGGCTATACCCCCCAAACCTTGGAGGTGAGGATCAAATGGTATCACGGATGAAAAATTCTTCCAAACTGGGCCTGGCAGGAGGTTGCATCTCAGAACATGGGCCTTGTCAACACATGAGGCACAGAACAATAAGCTGGTGTCATAAAACGCTTGGCATTTCTGCCACCCCCATTTTAACCGGGGAAAAGGGCAATTACTTCTCGAGCCCCTTGTATGAGACCCAGATTTATCCTCAACATTTACAAACGGTACCCGGTGGTGCTGAGTGAGAATACGAGTGACAGAGCAGAGAGAAGTTTCCCTCACCCCTACCCAGGGCTGGCCACAAATTTCACGCCAGAATTATCAACACTTTTGCCACTGTAGCCATTTGAGGTAATTATGAATTTCAAAAATCAATACTGAATCATCCTTGTAAACTGATCTGTTCATCTGGGCATGATTAAGTTATGATTAGGGCGTTGACTGGGCCACCTCAGTAGGGCGCTGAGCCCCGCCCCTCAGTGGGTGCGGTCTCAAGTATAAAAGGCAAGGCCAAAGACAGAGGGAGCAGATTTGAGAAGCAGATTAGAGAAGCAGTTTTGATGTTGGAGTTTTGATGTTGGCGAGAAGACCCCAGGAGAAGAGAAGTGAGCTGTTCACCTGACAGTTTACAGCTGGCCTTGTGGAGAGATACAAAGCCTAGAGAGCCTCATGGTCTACAACTGACCTTGTGGAGGAAACAGGGTGCTGAGCCCAGAGAGACACACAGACCCGGGAAGAGAGGAACCCAAGAAACCTGAACCCCGGCAAACGTCGGCAGCTGTCTTGCTCCAACACATGGCAATGGACTTTGGTGAGGGAAGAAACTTATGCTTTATGGCCTGGTAACTGTGGACTTCTACCCCAAATAAATACCCTTTATAAAGACCAACCAATTTTTGGTATTTGGCATTAGCACCCCTCTGGCTGACTAATACAGCCACCCACTAACCTTCGGCAGATTTAGACACGTGCTGTCCAACACAGTGGCCGCTAGCCACATGTGGCTATTGGAATTTAAACTCCGTTCCTTGGCCATGTGCTGGAAGGCCACGTGTGGCTGGTGGCTCACAGAGGAGGTATAGACCATTTCCATCATCACCACGGCAGAAAGTTCTATTGGATAGCGCTCATCCAGATTTTAGTAGCAAGTGGTCCTTTCCCCTTCATTTTAACCCTGGGCTCAGTCACCTGCACCCCGTCCACACCTGAGACTTGCCCATGAGGCCTGGAGGCCAAGAAGGTGGCTGGGACCAGGGCCTTCCCAACGGACTGCAGACAACCCCAAAAGACGAAGGAG
>PVKH010031767.1:0-12273 GCA_004027955.1 Chaetophractus vellerosus
TGTTCTTGCTGTGTTCATTTTTGCGTTCTTCTGTGTCTGCTTGTCTCCCCCTGCTGCGGAGACCCGCTGAGTCAGCTCACCGCGCAGCGGCCTGCCTGCTCGCGGCAGCTTGCCCTGCTCACGGAGGCTTGCCCTGCCCGTGGCAGCTTGCCTTGCCCGTGGCGGCTTGCCCTACCCATGGCAGCTTGCCTTCTCAAGGCGGTCTGCCCACTCGAGGAGGCCCCAGGAACCCAACCTAGGGCCTCCTATGTGGTAAACCGGTGCCCTACCAATTGGGCTACAGCCGCCCCCCCCAAAAAAAAACTGCTCTTTAGTTATTATAAAGTCTTAGAAGAAAAGACACATATGATTTAACTCTTTTTTTTAAAGATTTATTTTATTTATTTATCTTTCCCTACCCATTCATTGTTTGCACTTGCTGTGTCTGTTCATCTTCTTTGTTTCTTTAGAAGGCACCAGAAACTGAACCTGGGACCTCTGATGTGGGAGGGAGGTGTCTAATTGCTTGAGCCACCCCTGTTCCCTGCTTTGTTGTGTTTCTCATTATGTTTTTCCTTGTGTATCTTGTTGTGGCATCTTGTCAAGACAGCTCTCCACACCTGCCTGTTGCAGGAGCTTGCTGCCCTGCTCGCCCTCTTTAGGAGACACAGGGAACCACTGGTCCCTGCTTAGTTGTGACAACCATTATGTTTTTCTTCTTGTGCCTCTTGTTGCATCATCTTGTTGTGTCACCTTGCCATACCTGTCTGTTGTGCCAGCTCGCTGTCTTCTTTAGGAGGCACCGGGAACTGAACCATGGACCTCCTGTGAAGTAGGTGGGAGCCCAATCACTTGAGCCACATTGCTTTCCTGATTTAACTCTTTACATTTTTATTGATTAGTAGCAAAATTCTACAGATGCGGAGTAATATTCCCCAAAGTGGATTTCTCTCTCTTCATCTCAGCCATCACTACTATCTGGAAGGGGCTGAATTCTGTATTTCATGTTTGGTCTCCTTACCACCCTACTTCATGCCTTTGCCACATATGTCCTCTTCCACTGCCCATTGAAAATCTACATAAGAAGCAAAACTAAGTGCTCACTGATAAAAATAAAGGCATAAAAGGCATAACAGCATATTAAACTAAATAATGTCTGAAAATGGCACTACATAGTGCATTTAATGTTTTAATGGCTCATTAACAATATTACTATCAAATCAGACAGTATCATTAGCTGCATTTTTTATACTAAGAAGGAAATTCTTAGAGGCTAAATTAATTGCAGATGTCCTAATACAGTATAGGAAACACATTTATTTTCATTAGGAATAGTAGATTTGTAAGAATTTACTACTTGTCCAGTATTTTAGGACTTAAGCTGTGCAAGAAACTAATTCCTACTGATAAGAACTTACAATCAAATTGGGGAAGCAATAAAGCTACTGAGAAAAAAGTAGTATATGATTAATTGCCAGGTATTTCAGTCAAGATGATATGCACAAAGTAAATTAAAAACTGATCAAGGAGGACTTGTTTCTTAGGAAAGCCTTTGGTGTAGATAGGATTTAAGTCAGGATTCAAATTATGTTCAGGATGCGGTTAATTGCAGAAGAGGAGAGAAAACATTGTAAGTGGAGCAAAAAACAAGAGTAAAGGCAAACGAAAATATAAGAACAGTGTTATAATGGTTGGGTAAAATGGAGAAATAATGGAAAATAAGAACAGACAAAAAGTCCACATTTAGTGGAGCAGTCAGTATCAACTTGGAAATACCATGGAAATTTGAACAAGCAAGTGAGGTGATGAAAGCATTAGAAAGACAATGTTTAGTATAATGGGTTAAGACTGAGGACGCCTAAAATCAGAAAATCCAAGCCTAGGAAAGTGTGAACAGGAAGAAATATTTTAGTACAGATGACATCTGATTCACTCAAGGACCTTATCACATGATGTTCCCAGAGTGCATGTTATGATTAAAATTATAAATGTTTCTTTATGATGAATACAGTATATATTACTTTAAAGAGTTATTTGTGTTATCTAAATATGTAAGTTTATTAACACTGCATTTTCAAGAAACTGATCTGAAGAAATCTATTTCTCCTTGATGTTAGAGTGGACCTCACCTTCATGTCAGCTCCACGGACTATACAAGGGGTGCAATGAACCAAATGATTTTTAATAATTTAAAGATTCTCTGGATATTGCAAAAGCCCATTATAGACAATTGTCATGTAGATTGAACAGATTAGTTACCAAAAAATGGAGGCACACAAAAATATCACTTCATTCACTTTGAAGGTATGCTGAAAAATGAGTTAAGATTCAACTGAATCAACAGATGAAATGAGGAAAATTGATCTCAATAAAAGTTAAAAAAAGATGTTAAAATTATTATTACTCTGGAAATAATCAAGTATATTTGCACTTGCCCTTAACCACTCCTGTAATTTTGTCCCTGAAGCTATTTATCACTTCCTCCCACTCTTCCTCTGCTGCCCTTAAAAAATTAACCACGGCCCTGCACTCTCACCTATGGAGTAGATTGCTCACTTGATGTGAAGAACCATGAATATGGCTGCACATCTGGGCTAAGGTTAGGGTTAATGGAGCTGAAAAATAGTTCTATTTAGATGGACAGTAGTCTTCATGGTTGAGGACAGTCAGGTCAAAACTAAAGCCAAAATCAAAAAGAACAAAGTCCAGATAATTAAGAGGAGTAAAAGAAAAAGACCAACTGACTGACTGAAGGTAGCCCTGAAATGAAGTCTCCAAAGGAGTAAGGACTGAAATCTGGAAACTAAGGAAGAAAGATCAAGAGTAAGGATATTGAAGAAAGCAGAAAGAGAACGAGGGTCAAAAGCAGTACTGCTGTTTACAGTTTGCTTTCTGAAATCAGATTTGACAAATCATGTAGATAAGTTTGAGTTTAAAGATTTAGGGCAGCTTATAGCCAAAAGTACCATTTATGAAATAAGACTTGGACTCATAGCTGTAGCTCCCCAAATATATGCTATTTCAAGAAACTATAGCTACAGGTGCTTAGAATGCTATTTTAAAAGCAGACAGTCCCCAAGTTACCATTTCAAACATGCTAAACAATGTGAATTACAGAAGTCAATACTTTTATAAAATCATCTTCTGCCTGTGCTTCTTCATTTTCTCATTTCATCCCATAATTTAACATTATAAAAGATAGCACATTTTTAAAATCTTGAGGAAATAGTCACTACTAGCAACAAATGTCCCATTGATCTTCTTATCTCCTAAGACTTCATGAAATTGGTTGGCTTTTTCTTTAATAAACATTAGACCATTATATACATATATTTGAATTTTATCTTCCAAATACAAAATGACGTTTTCCATCTCCTTAATCAAAGTTGAAACTACTCAATATTGTAGATTTTGTTTGTGAGAGATTCTTCCACATGTTTTTTTATGTGTTCTTTATCCTACATAATAATATGAATTTTTGAAAATGCCAACTAAAAGACATAAGAAATTTCTGCTAGGGTATAAATTTCCTCGTGTCATTTTTATAACATTTACTCTAGACCCTGGTGCAAAGGTTCTGTACTAACTTCTTCGTTGTCTTGCTGCAGCTCTTTTGGCTATGAGGGATTCCTGAACAAAGAACAATTAAAATGCCCCTCCAAAAAAATGCAAGTAAGCACATACTAAAACGTGAGACTGAGTCATTAAGAGGAAAATGTGGCTTGTTTCTCAACATGCTCACCATACAACAAAGAAAGACTGTGTAAGGTGCTTTGTTATATTAATGAAACATTTACCTCTCCACCTGTGTAAGTAAGTATTATCTAGTTCAAATACTGTGACCGGATATAATTTGCATATCATCTAAATAACTATGCGGCTTTAATCTTCTTTGAGGAAGTACAAAAGACAAAGGTGTATGAGAGACACAACCCTTATTAGCTATCGCCTTTGTCTATTAATACAGCGCACAGCCAAGAACAATTGGTGGGAAGGTTAATATAATTATTCACCAAAAGAAAGGAGTCTCTTTCTGAATTTTTTCGTGGGAATTCAGAATCACCAGGTGAGCAGCACTGCACTACTTTTTGAATGTTTGGGCCAAGAACAGAGGTAGATAAGTAAAAAGAAGAATGTGAACCAATCCATTTTCAAAAGGCTAGAAAGGCTAAGAATTACAAAGGGAAAGAAGAGGATATATGACGAGAGACACTTGGAATACAATATCATGTGCCTTCCTATTTTTCTGCCTCCAGTTACATTTTCCTTAGCTTTGCACTGCTATATTTGGATTGCCTTCACCCACCTTCCAGCTACCTGTCAGATTTTCACCAGGTTCTCAATGAACATTACATCCTCAGTGACACTCTGCTCCATCTCCCTCTAAAAATAGATCTTTCTAATACTGAGCATGCATGTATTAATGGGTAGATCATTGTGGCAAGTGTGGTATAGTGTAAATATTTCAGGATTGGAGTCAAGGTGGCTTGGATTAATTCTTCCATATATTAGCTACATGAAAAGTTTTTTTGTTTCAATATTTCTCATGTGTAAAATAGCAGTGAGGCAGTTGTATTAGTTTCTTAGGACTTCCATAGGAAAAGTACCATAAACTGGGTGGTTTACAACAACAGAAATTCATTCTCTTACAGTTCTGGAGGCTAGAAGTCCAAAATCAAGGTTTTGACAGGGTCATGTTCCCTCCAGAGCCTCTAGATGAGGACCCGTCTTTGCCTCATCCAGCTTCCAGAAACTCTTGGGTTTAACAGCTGTGGCAGCATAACTCCAATCCCTGCCTTTGTCTTCACATGGCCATCTTCCCTCTGTGTCTGTTTCTTCACGTGGCATTCTCCTCTCTGTCTCTGCATGTCTAAATTTTCCTCTTCTAATAGGGTCAATCAGTCATATTGGGTTAGGGTTTACCCTGATTCAGTATGACCTCATCTTAGCTGGATTACACCTGAAAAGGCCCTATTTCTCAATAAGGTCACTTTCACAGGCACCAGGGGTTAGGATTTCAACATATTATTTTAGGGGATACTATTCAATCCTAAGACAACTTATTTCATAGGGCTATGGTAGAGATGAACAAGATGACTTATATAAAATGCTGATATCAAACATGATTAGAAAGCATCACAATCTATTGGAAGCAGATAATTCCAGTGATGATAAGCATTATAAGAGAGGGACTGGGAGGTTCAAAGGGAAAGCACCTGACTCTGGAAGTATTAGAGTTGGTCCTCATGGAGAGCACGTGGGTCTTCTACGGGCAGGTAGGGCATTCGATACAGAGGAACAGCGTGCACAAGGGTACAGAGCTGAGAGGTACTGCACAACTCCTGCTCTGACTGGTGTGTGGAGTGAGCAAATGAGTGCTGAGAGACTGGAATGGGTAGGGGCAGTCAGACTCCGAAGGCTTTATATGCTCTGCTAAAATGTATGGCCTTCATTTTATGGAAACCACTGAAGATTTCATTTTGTTTTGTTTTGTTTTGGAGCCAGTAAAGCTCTTGCCCTTTGTCTTTACACAGAGGACAGAGATTGATATAGATCACTCTGGGAAATTGTGCTCACTGCTAGCATTTCATTCAGAGCACTAAGTTTTTTTCCTCTAAGCTTCGTTTTTCCACAATATTTAACAAGAATTAGGAAGGTTTAACAAGCATTATGACGGTCTTTAGGACCAAAGCAATCATTCATAAATATTTGGAATTTATCACTCCCTACAAGTAAATTGTAGCATACCCAATAAAAATGTACCTCAGTTCCATCTCCATTGTCTGAATTCTTATATATCCTATGAATAAGAATTATGATGAATATATGGATTGAATTGAGGACTGTAAATGAACACAAAGAATGTTGCTAAAATCTGGAACAGATTTTCTGAATGGAGAAACAGGTGTTAATTGTGTAAAAGATTAACAATTCTAAATTCCAAACAGTTGTTGAAATCTCTGAGTCAGAATCTAAAGAAAGCAATTTTATTCTGAATCTGTAAACTGGACAGGGAACAAAATTATTAATTTTTTGAGCACGGCCATACAATTTTTTATCTGTGTGAGAGAAGCCAGTGTTATTTAGACCTTGCAAATCAATGTGTGGTAGGCATTACCCGGAAACTACTAAATCAGTATTGGCATTTATAACAGGATCCCCTGATAATTCAAATGAACATTGAAGTTTTAGAAGGACTAATTTAAGACACTGTTTATTAGATTTCAAAAATTTTATGAAGAAATAAGAGAGAGCTGTAAATAAAATAATGGTTATCGTTTTTTTTTTTAACAGAAGAAAACTTGTCAAGAAAATGTGCTTGCTCAAATTCTTTTAGAAAGGAAAGAGCATTGCATATGATTAACAGTCTTTTTAAATATGCATTTTATTTTTACCTAAGAGCATGCAAGGGACAAATGGGAAAATTGTTTTTAAGCATCTCTAAATGTCACCTCATTATATTTCACTCACTCTGATTATGTATTTTTAATGACTGAAGAAACTTATTATATTAATCTTCCAAAAGTGTTTTAGTGATAGAATTTCAAATGCCAAGCTCTTTAACCTAACACTTAAATATTTGGGTATGTGTTAAACTGAAACATGCCTTTCTAAATTGAGTTTCTTGGTAATTTAATGATGATACCGTAATATTCTATGCATTTTCTACAGAAACCATAATTCCCTACCTCATTTTAAGTGAAACTTTAATAATGAAAGAAATGATTGACCATTCACAGGACCTATGTCCTTTACTTAAGTTTATTATTTCCTTATATATTTAAAAATGTCTATTCAGGCAGGGATTATTATGTATAATCTATTGTTAGGGCTACAGTGATTTTTGCCATCAATAAATTGGCACTAACACCCAGGACACTAGCTTGCTCAAGAATAATTCTGATGCAGTTCTTTACTGGTATTAATCTAACACAGGGGTTGGCAAACTTTTTCTGTAAAGGGCCCAATAGTATATAATGTAGGTTTTGTGAGCCATACAGTCTCTGTATTTGCCATAAACTCTGTCATTGTAATCCAAAAGCAGCCATAGCCAATACAAAAGCAAGCAAGTGTAGACATGTTCCCATAAAGCTTTACTGATGAGCACTGAAATCTCAATGTCAGGACCTTTCATTCTTCTTTTGATTTTTGAAAATCACTTAAAAATGTAAAATCAATTCTTAGCTCATGGGGTAAACAAAAATAGATGGTGGGCTAGATTTGGCCTGCATACTGTAGTTTGCTAACACTGATATGAGACATTAAGTATATGGAAGTATATTAAGAATAGCTCATTATTGACTATTGATTTAATTGGAACTGGTTAGTTCGTGGTGTCTGGACTATAATTGGTGCTATGTTATGTTTTTGTTGATTTGAGAAGAAAAACAACAGCTGAAAGAAGATAGATGCAAAGAGAACTAAAATCGATTATGTTCCTACTATGTACTGTATTCAAATTTACTGGGCATCTACTTAAAAATGTGCCAGATGCATTGGTAGACTGAAATCTTTAGTTTCCTTTACACAAAACCGTCCTCCATTTTATTTCCTAAAAAGGAAACAACTCCACTCTTAATAGAGTTCTCAGCCCAAAAAAATTAGCCATTTTTGACTGGGGAATAGACTGGATAAGACCTACTTTCATTGTGTTTCATGAATCTGAGCAGCTCTCTGTATATCCACAAATATCACCCAGGTCCTGGTTTGCATTATCTTCTCTCAGACTTATATATTATTTTCCCAACAGGTTAACTGTTCAATTAGTGTTTCTCTATAGTTCATTCTCTATACTGCATTCAGAGAGACGTTTAAAAACTAATAATTTCCCATCACACTTAGAATAAATCTAGAGTCTGACAATAGCCTGAAAGGCTCTGAATGATCTGGTCCCTGGAAACTTCTCAACTTCATCTCCTCTCGCTCTGTGTTTCAACCACTCTTGCTAGAACATACCAAGGACATTGCTTTCCTTATGTAGGACTGCTGCAAAAAAATCTCCTCTCAAATGCTTTCATGTCTTGGTCCCTCATTACATTCAGATATTAATATTTTCACTTCTCAGAAAGCTTTAATCTGACCACTTAATTTTAAATAGCAACCTTTTCTTCACCTATTGCCTGCAAATTTTCTATCCCTTTCCTTGCTTTTTTTTCCATTGTTCTTACCACCTGAGTTAATAAAGTTTGTTTAATGTCTGTTCTTTCCCTAATAGAAAGTTAAAACTTATTTTAATATTGAATCTTCAGTGCCCAGGACAAAACTTGTTACATAGTAGGCATTGGCTAAATAATTATTAGTTGAATGAATGACTGAATATGTCCTCTTTTGATTCTCACAACATATTTCTGAGTTGTTTCCTTATACATGTAGAATGTAAACTATTTTATGTATTAAGAAAAAAACCGGGTATCACGCAATATGTAACAGATTCAATTTAGTCTATTAGAGAAAAAAGTATGTATACTATTTGCCAATTTTAAGAAGATTTTCTTCAGTTTGTTTTCTTACACCTTGTTATGTATATTGGTTATTATCTAGACTGGGCTTTAAAAGTGGATTGCAATGTATAATGTAACTGATATTATTGCAAAAAAAAAAAAGAGATCACTCTCAAAAACATTTTATTTCACCATGCATGCAATCTCATAATAGTTTCTGACTATTTGGGGTAAGGTCAGTTTGCCTCAATAAAATCTGAATTACTAAACTTTTAAAACTTATTATTTTCAAGCATAGAGGTTAATTGGAATTAGATGTAACTGTATAGATGTAATACCCATTACAGATGCATTTTATTTTATTTTTATTATTATTTTTTTTGTTACATATAACCTCCCCTTTCTGCTTGCTCTTGATGTGTGTTCATTTTTTGTGCTCTTCTATGTCTTCTTTGTCTCCCCCCACTGCGGCGAGGCGCCAAGTCAGCTCACTGCGCAGGCGGCTTGCCCCACTTGTGGGTGGGTCTGCTTCTGTTCCTGGGTGGCTTTTTGCTCCACTTGCAGGCGGCTTTGCTCCGTTCATAGGCGGCTCGCCCTGCCCGTGGCAGCTTTGCCCTGCCCGTGGCAGCTTTTTGCCCTGCCCACGGCAGCTCTGCCCCGCCCACGGCGGCTTTGACTTCTCAGGCAGTCTGCCCGCTCAGAGAAGTCCCCGGGAACTGAACCTGGGGCCCCCCATGTGATGTACCAGCGCCCTATCCACTGGGCTACAGCTGGCCCCGACAGATGCATTTTAATAAACAAATGAAGTTATTTAATTAACATGTTATTTGTTTATAAAAAAACATTAAAATGCCTGAAAATTTTCTCATAGCTATTTTATACATTTTCACTAAAGATGTCGTTTAATGTATTAGTGTTCACTGTTCATTGTCCAAGATGAAAAGCCTTTGTGAGAAGAGGTAAATTTACCCTGTTAGTGACTTGAATTGTCATAGGTTGAATATCAGAGATTTTTCCCTAAGCATATGCTAAAAATTAATTAATTGAACTTTATTCTTATGGCCTCAGGTAAAAGAATATTCATTCAGAATGAGTTGCTATTTATAGGAATGCAGTAAGCTTAAGGCTATCCTGTTGTTGGAGAATGAGAATGAGAATGATGGGGGGAAAAAAAGGCCATGTGGCAGACAGAATTATGCTTTCCAACAAAAGGCACATTACTAATCTTAATCAGCATTCCCGTGGGTGTGAAACCATTTGTATATAGGACCTTTTAAAGATATAAATTTTAGTTTAGGTGTGGCCAACTGAATCAGGGTGGATTTTAATACATATTACTGGAGGCTTTATAAAGAGAAGTCAGAAAAAGGCACAGCGAAGAACTAGAAACCAGAAGTCAGTGGAAACCAGAAGAGCAGACACAAGGAGGTGCCAGGAGATTGAAGCCAAGGAACCTCAAGGATTGTGGAAAGCCAGCACCAGAACACTACAGACTTTGGTTTTGATATTGGTTTGGTTTTGAACTTCTATTCTCTGAAACCATGAGACAATAAATTCCCATTGTTTAAGCCAACCCAATGAACAACAGTATTTGGCATAAGAGCCTGGCAAAATAAGACAGGCCACATGGAGAAAAAATGAGGCTCCCCAGTCAACAGACCAGCACCCACGACATAGACATGAGTGAGGTCACCTTGGACTCCATCCCCCCAACCCCCAGTTGATCCGCCTGACCCAGCAACTCATGGAGCAGAGATGAGCAGTCCCTGCTGAACTGCACACAAATTCCTGCCTTCAGAATTCTGAGCAAATAGAATAGTTGTTGTAAGCCACTAAATTTTGGTTTAGTTAGGAGTAATTGATAGCTTCTACATGCATCTGTAGTAGAGTTGCCACAATAACAATTATTCAGTCTCATATTGACCCTCCATGTTTTAAGATGCTTACGATAGCTACTGCGAATTAGTAGTCTTAGAGAAGACCAGTGTAAGTGACACTGTGATTTCTTATACTTAAAATGACTAATAATGCTTTCATTTAAAATGATAAAAGTTAAATATGTTTATTCCACTGCTAATCTGTGAGACTAGCTGAGTACCACTGATTTTATTTTGTAGTCGTTAGTTCACTTAAATGGTAGTGAAAAATAATAAAGAAGAGTTATGTAGTATGGCATAACTATGTGCTTCCTTTAAAATTTCTCATGTTCTTTCATTTCCCACAATTGGTCACTTCTTCTAGACCAGTTTATGTTCAGCTGATGCAGCATTATATGATCAAAAGACACTCAACTGGCATAGTTGCTTAGCATAACCTCTGCTCCCCTATGACTTAAAAATTATATAAGTTGCCTCTGACTCCTTTTCCCCAAAGTTAAATATTAAGAGGGAAACACTTTCCTCTGAAACTTAATGAGGCTAAAGGCATTATCCGGGAACCGGCTGTAGCTCAATTGGTAGGGCTCCGGTTTACCACATGGGAGGCCCCGGGTTCAGTTCCTGGGGCCTCCTCGAGCAGGAAGACTGCCTCGAGAAGGCAAGCTGCCGCGGGCAGGGCAAGCCCCCGTGAGCAGGCAGGCCGCCGCATGGTGAGCTCACTCGGCGGGTCGTCACAGCGGGGGGAGACAAGCAGACACAGAAGAACGCAAAAATGAACACAGCAAGAACAAGCAGGAAAGGGGGGATGTATAATAAATAAATAAAAAATAAATAAAGGCATTAATCCACTGAGGATAACTGTACTAATTCATTACTACACTTGGAATTCCAAGATGAGAGACTCTAACTAGTAGAACATATTCTCATTTTACAGAAGAGAATATTCATTATTTTGTATGTCCCAATGTTTTCCTTTTGGTTCACTCATTTTACTGTATTGACTAGATTTTTGGAGGGCAAAGTGGAAAAATTTGAAGGTACTTTTTACTTTGAAATTAAGAAATCACTTGTAGGTTAAAATATTGAAAATGTGATTTACTCCGATCTCTAAATATAGAACATTTTAAAAGTTAGCATCAACTCTGAATTGCTAATGCCTCTGTAAAATTTTATTTTCTAATATTTCCCCTCCAAACTCAATGGTGTAGGCCTCAAGAAGCTTTCAATTGGGAGCAGCTGCAATTAAAAAGTTGTTGACTCTTCCCTAATCCAGGTATTCTTAGAAACATAAGGTACAAGTTGAAGTTAGTTTGGAACCTGGAATGGTTTGCATTTGATTGAGGCAATTTTTCAAAGTCCATTCATCAAGTAGTTATTTCACATTTTCATTATGATGGAGCTCATGCTAGATGCTGGTAAACAATAAGATGATTGTGGAGATGACAATTGTTCTATGGCTGACTATTTTAATAAGGAGGTCAGGGAGGCCTCGAGGAGGGGGTGCCCAAATGAGAAAAGTTCAGCAAAATGTCTCTGTGGGAATTTACCAGTCCACAGGCCCTATTTTACTGGTGTAGTGAATGATTTAAAAAAAAAATGCTATGACTGTGACCTATATTTGAGTAACAGTTTATTGTACACATATTGGCTACTATATATAACTCTGGAGAAAAATGTTTTGCTTAGGCATTCAAATCTGAATAGTATAAAAGGAAAAGTCTAGGACATAAAACAATAAGATTTGCAATTCCCTGTAATTTTTAAAATATTGTGGTAACATTGTAATGGTTTGAGTTTGATTTAATTATGAATTCCAAAAATATAGATTAGATTATGTTTGTAAGCTGGTCTGTTCATCTGGGCATGATTGAGTTGTGAGTAGGGCGTTAACTGCCACATCAGTGAGACGTTGAGCCCCGCCCCTCGGTGGGGGTGGTCTCAAGTATGGAAGGCTAGATAAGAGGCAGCAGAGAGCA